>JAPYYT010000190.1:0-93602 GCA_030522565.1 Ceratosolen corneri
CTAACGAATTTCCCTACGTTACTGAGATACAAAAGCAAGGAATGTCGCATCTTTTTAGGCAAGGGGTAAAAGGGGTGAAGACCGAGACGATGGAGGGAGGGGTCTTGTTGCCAGGCGCTTTGCAGTTGAAAAGCTTACTACGCTTTTGCTGGAAACACTGGGATTTTAAATAAAGTATAGCAATCACGAAGTATGAGACGTTCCAACAGATTAATTTGAAATTAAAAGTCGTAAGATGATAAACGAATAGTGTAGCAAAAGTCACATTCGAAGGTAAAAAACAGGTATTATTGAGTGACGACTGGAGATTCTGTCGGAATCCGCGAACAATAATAAATATGTAATACTTACTGTATTGAAGAGTTTTACTGAATGTTTAAGCCTTTTTTATATGAATTCAATATTATGCTGATTAAATGTTAGCATTAAGAATTCAGGAAATAAGATATAATTATTATTGTGTATAAATTAATTTCTTCGAAAATAATTCGTATAAATTGATAAATATGTTTACGTACGAAACGCAAGAGTATATTAATTTAAAGTTTTAAGTGCTCGAGTCACACTTTACGAAAACATACGGAATATTTGAATATATAGTGCACCCGTAAAATACCGCAATAAAGCCAAAAAAGATTAAGAAAAAGATATTAAACTCAGAATTAAGGCAGTATAAGATATTTCGCTTGAAATATTTTATTGTTTGAATAGCTCAAAGCATTGTTAATCTTATTGTTAAATAAACGTTTTAATGAAACTCACGCTTACTGATATTTTGAGGTATAGATATCTTTAAATTATTTCATTCCTCTACAGAATAAAACTATTGATACGGGAAATGATTTAAGGGTCATTAGAAATTGAAAAACAGAGCACATTAATTGAAGTTTATTGATATTTCGCGACAACTTTATTACTTAATTACGTGACTTATCGAATAATTATTCGTCATTAATTATAAAGCATTTATTATTTGAGCATAAATTTTAGACTCGAAAAAAATAATCTTGTGAAACTCATAATTAAAAATTGTATAATTATGAAGGGGTGTATCTTAAAAGATTTTTGTAAAATTTTAAATATAGAAAATGTTTTTTCCAATTACGCTTGCTTATAGACAAATTTAAAATTGTGTATTTGCATTTTGATATTTATGTAAGTTAATAATATCTGGGATAAAATTAATTTACAAAAATTATATATAAATTGTGCAAAAGGGCGATATATTACTATTACACCATATATTACTGGAAACAATTTAAATTAATAAACTACTAATCACTATAAAGTAATATAAAGAATATTTAAAAACTAACATATTTAAAAAGTTTGCGATTAAACGAAAATTTATACTCAAATACTTGTTAATCATCGTTTTAAGTATTGAGACTTTTATATATTCTAATAACCAACAAATAATAACTAATGATGAAACTTGTTATAAATTTGATTTTTAATTATATTTTTATCAATTATATAAAATTATATAAAATTGATTGCTCCATTTAAAGGCCGATAAGCCACAATATTTAATGAATGCTAAATAATCATAGAATTTCACATAAATTATAAAGAGATTATAAAATTATAGAATTATAAAGGAATACAAAAATTTGAAACGTTTAATATAATAAAGATTAATTCAAAATAATATGAGCAAATAAACAATAAATGACTGTCAATCATTTAAGTGAATAATTTTTTTTTATAAAGACATACAAATTGATAGAATTTTTAATTTGCTAATGATTAATAGTATGTATAATAGTTAGCTATATTCTTCTGCATTATGATACAGGAGACATTTATTGTAAATATTTATAAAAACTTACAATATATTATTAAATATTCAAAATATTATACTTAGCATTTTGTTCAAAAATACGAGTAGAGGCAAATTTACTTTTAATTAACTATCACAATATTAAAATTCTAAGTAAATGCAGAAGATATTTAATATACAATAAAAGTAATATTTGGAAAAAAGAAGAAATGTTATGTACGTCAAATGAAAAATACTTGATACTGAATTAAAATTATAAAATAGTTGCAAGATATAATTACAAAAATATTATAGGAATTATATTTATTATAATTTTTATTATATGTATTTTACGTAATTATAAATTCGATTCGTATAAAAGTAAATGTATCTTACTCAGCTTGATAATATTGACAGATAAACACATAAATTGAAGCACCACGATCGAAGTGCACGAGATACCTTGATTTGTAAAATGCTGGAAAAAGAGAGAAAAATACGTCATTTTAAAATGGAATCTAAAGGCTTTTTTGATAAAAAATTGTAGTATTTTTCAGACTGTAGTTTATTTAGTTTCGTATGCGAGACAAGCCAACCAAAGAAAAAGAAGATAAATGTACGGCTGGTCAAGTTACAAAAGCGATAAAGATTACCTATTTCTGAAGCGATTAGTTACTTTATCTGATTATTCTCGAGGCTTCTCCATTTCATTAGGAATCGTATAACATTTTTCATGGGACATCGTCATTGTATGACGACCGGATGAGTTACGTAAAAAAAGAAAATATATATGCTCGACAGGAAGTGAATTTAAGAGAAAGATGAAGAGCAAGTCGACTATTTTTCCAGTGAAAATATATTCGCCAACGAGGGATCTTTTTAAGTACAAACTTTACTTGAACATAAAAAACTATTTTTTTGCTCATTAGACATTTTATGTCTCTTTTATTAATTTATATATAATTTCAACTGCAAATGTATTATTAACATGATTCATGGAATATCTAAATGACCATTAAAAACTTATGACAGGTTTTTTTTTTATAAAATCTTCTTTTTTGTATAAAAATACATGATAACTATACCAATAAATTTTTTTTTAAACACTATGCAGTGAGATATTTTTATTTCGATTACTTATGTGTATATATATATATATATAATATATCAATTATATAGTAATATGTTAATAATTATTTTATCTTTAATTGAATATAAATATTTAATAATATTTTGGTATAATAGATAGTAATTTATTCAAACATATATATATATATATATATAACTTATGTTACACATATTATATATATATTATTTATATAATCTATTTTAATTTAAAGCGAATATTCTATGCCAATGAAAATATCTTCATAAAAAAACAATAAAATATTAATGAAACGTAAGTAATGTAATTTTATTTTCAATGTAATATCAATATAGTCATATTATCGATATTTCAATATGAAACGTTTAAAAATAAATACTTTTATCAAATGTCTATATTAATATATAATTCCTTCAAATATAGTCATTTTATTATATTATGTCATTGACGTTGATAATTATATTGTATTATACTTAAATAATAATACTTAAATTTGTAGAAAACAGTTTTGCTATTTAACAACATTTTTGCTCATTTATTCTTTATTAGAAAGAAATTCATATATAAACTAAATATTTCATTCGTAATTCGAAAATTATGGAAAATAAGTTATTAAGAAAATATGTCAAAGTTATTATCCACTAACAAAATTTACAAAAGAATTTTTGAAAGTTAATATTTTATATTGAATTTCATAAAAACGTATAAAAAATTCTTTATCAAAAGAACAGATATTTAAATAACATTAAACATTCTTGAATTACAGTATATGAAATAAATATTACTATCTAGAAGACTCTTTAATTATTTGAATGATTCACCAAAAACAAAGTTTCATTTATAAATAAATCATTTGTTTATATTTTACGTTTTATAATTTTTAATTTTATTTTATATAATAATTTTATATACATTGATAAATATTTATACATATTAGTGTTAAATTAAAGTGACAGAATTACTGCATCTTAAAATACATTTTATATAAAATATAGTTATTAGCTATTAGATACATTTAACTGAAAAACTTTTAGATGAAAAAAAAAAAATCGACCCTGAGTAATTATATATCAAACAATATTGTTTATGGTTATGTAGAAATTGTAAAACAGTTTATACTTTCTTCTCATTATTGTCCATCAAGTTTTTCTGCTCTTAATTCTTCTTCTTAATTTATTTTAATAATATTTTTTGCTACTTATTCAAGGAATTTTATTGTTAATGTAGCATATAAAATAAAAAAATAATTTTATAATAACTACTATAACTGAACTAATAGCAGACTATTTTTAACAATAAATAATTATATTCTTGTTAATACATCGACAATGCCTTATAATGTGCAATAATATTTGTCATGAAAAAAAATTTACATAAATATATTAATAATTTTATAAGATGGACAAACAAATATTTATCAATTTCGAATTCAATTACGAAAGAAAAATTCCGTATTCTTTAAGCAAAAAATTTAAGTTTGATTAATCTATTATTTACTATGGTTTCTATTTTAGGCTAAATTAATAATTTTTAATTTAAATATTATTCAATACAATAAGATATACGCAAGAAAACATTGTAATCAAATCGATAAAGTAACAATAATAATATTAAATATTTATTTTTTTATTGTTAATTTTACATTTCTTTATACTTTTCATAATTTTTAAATATAAATAATAACAATTGGAACAATAATTTTAATATATTAAAGTTTGTCGAGATAATTTAATAGAAAATTCTTCTAATTTTAAAGCTACTCTTTTAAAAAAATAATATATTTTTTGCCAATTCCTTATTTAAAAAATTCAATTAAATTTAGTAAATATACAATAGTAAATATACATAGTTAGACATATTTTAGCCTAATTAAAAATTTTATACAAATATGAAAATATGAACATATATATAAGACTGTAAATATAAAAAAAAAAAAACGTGCAATCTAAAATTCACTATCAAATTTTTCTACCATTACTCATATAATCTATTTTTTATTATTTTTCGATACACATGTACATAAATTTTTTTTCAAACATTTTCATTTAATTTATACGAATATGTAGTTTTACATTAATAAAATGTATTTAATATTTATGCATTTTGATTCATGTAAATATAATTATTTCTAAAAATTATTTTATTTGTATTATTTGTATACATTATTATATTATAAAGATATAAATATTCAATATTGTAAGTGTAGGCCATAATTTTGTTAAGCATTAAACATACCAATTTTTGAAAATCATTCTTTATTAATAAATTTTATTAAAATCTTATTAAAATAATTTTATAAATCATTGTCATTGTAAATTTTTATTTTATTATTTATTTTAATAATTATTTTAAATATATATTTCACGTATATCAATATAATAATTTTATTCTATTCTATTATTTATCCAATTGCTTATTGGATGTTTTATAATACATTTTTAGATTTTATAAATAACAATTAAAGTATGTTTTGTTTTATATTAATGTAAAATAATATTATATATTAATATATTATTAAATATTGGTCTGATAAGGTATTTGAAATGATTTAGATTTAAATAACATTCTCGATAAGTTTCTGTAATAGCAAAAAAAAAAAAAAAATTAAATTTTTTATTATTATTATAATTTTATATTATTATACGTTAGTAAAGTTTATCTACATTTAAATTAATCTAGATAATTTTTAGTTTTGTCAAATTTAAATTTAAAAAGTCTAAATTCAGATTTTCTGTATAAAAAAAATCATTTTAATTAAAAAATATCTATAGTTGTTTATTTTTAAATTTACCGAAATACAAATGTTTTGTTATTTACTTATAAACTAGTTTTATTACTTTGATAATGAAAAAAAAAAGATTAATTTATTCATGCTTGATGTTGATACACAAAATTTAAATTAAGCATAAACAAGATTAAACCCAAATTATTGAATAATGATTAAATTAAACGGCATTGTACATGTGTATATATGCAAATTTGAATTAAAATTTTAAATGCAAAAAAGCCGTGCTAAATTTTTATTTTTTTTATAAAAACGCTTATACACTGAGCAATGAGAGCAGTTCGTATTCGTTTTTAATTTATGTTTACAATTCATTTGCAATTAATTAGAATGAACTATTCCCACTTTACTGTGAATTGAAGGCGTTAAGGCGACAAGACTACACAAGTTTGTTAACGAACTTTTTTATATCATCATTACTCGACAAAACATTAAAATTATAATATCTAGATAGGTCGAAGAAGGGAATAAAGTTTTGATCTGCTTCCTGCTAAACCGAATAGAATGATCGAAAATCTGTTTTAATGTACTTAAAGCTTTAATAATCCGAAATAATGTTAATTAATCAGCTAATTATAAATTAAAAAAATTGTAGATAAAAGAGGTGAAAGTGTTTAGTCTTTTAAGAAGAGTCGAAAAATGTTCGCCTTGGATAAATAGATAAAATATTTGGCTTAATCGTGAAATATTCAATTACAAGCTTTCGTAGAGGTTATATTTGGTGCATGCCAATATTTAATAGTTGAGTGATTGTGGTAAGACTTATGTAATTATTCTTTTAGATCCTTGATAAATTTTAATATAAAAATTTTATAATTTAATAGTGTATGATGCCTAATTTGTTGAAAGTGACAATTATTTTGTAAAGAAATTAATATTGAAAATGAAAATAATGCACACTTATAATGATTTTTTAGCTGCGATGTATATAAACATACTTTGTTATATATTGTTGCTGATATCATTTTAATTTTAGTTAATATAAATATAATTCAAGCACATTAATTGTAGCAGTCTTACAAAGTGTAATAGAAATTACAATAATTTTTCTTTCTTTTGCGCACAACAAATTTTAAAATGTCAAATAGAAAAATACAAAATAAATTCTTTATTTATATAATTAAGATATAATTACTATTATCCAATTGTTATTTATAAACTTGTTTTTAGATGTCAGACAATTGATGCTTAAAATAAAATAAAATTGAAAATGAATTGGAAAAAATATGAAGACGGAGTTATATGTCCAACTGTTTTTGCAACTACCGATAATTTAGATCACATAAATAAACAAAATATTGATTTGCCGAAATTATTTAAGTTAAACACAAATGATGGCCGGGAATTTCTGTGTGGCTGGGGAGCTGCTGTAATTAACGTTACTTTTACTTATCCCATAAATAAAGTCATATTTCGTCAGGTAAACAGATTGTTCCAGTCAATTTGTGATAAATTTGAGTTTTATTTAGATAGCTTGTTTATATAAATTTCTTATAGATTTTAGAAGGAGTACCAGCAATAACTGCAGTCCAAAAATTATCGGAGGAAGGATTTAAACTACTATATCGAGGAATACTACCACCATTATGTCAAAAAACTGTATCATTGAGTTTAATGTTTAGTTTGTATGAAGGTTGTAGACAAAGATTATATATATTGACTGAAAATAACACGTTTGCTAGAATAGTTGCAGCCAATTTTGCAGGAACATGCGAAGCAATTTTGATGCCCTTAGAGAGGGTTCAAACATTACTTCAAGACTGGAGATATCACAAAAGATTCAAAAATACACCACATGCGTTTAGCATTATTTTACGAGAATACGGTGTGACAGAATGTTATAGGGGTCTGGTACCAATTATTTGTAGAAATGGATTATCAAATTTAATGTTTTTTTCACTGAGAGAACAATCAAAAGAAATTATGGGGCATGACAATTCATTATTAACTAATTTTGTCAGTGGTGCATTAATAGGAGGGTTTACAAGTACAATGTTTTATCCAATAAATGTTATAAAGATTCACATGCAATCCAAAATTGGTGGAGAATTTGAAAGTGTTATGAAATGTGTCAGAGATGTTTATATCGCTAGAGATAGAAGTATAAAAAGTTTTTATAAAGGTGTTTACCTCAATTTTATAAGATCATTCATAAGTTGGGGTGTCATTAATGCTTCTTATGATATTCTTAAGAGAGTGTTATTTTAAAATAAAATCTATTTGTAAATAACTAATGATGTAATTACAGAATTATTCATTTCAATCATTATAGACTTCTTGTAAGAAAAGTAATTTTATTGTATATAGCTGGGTTATTAGAGTCTCTCTAAGTCAACTATAAAATTAAATTACCCGTATATATAATTATATAATTAATTTTTTATAATTTAAAGCAAATCAAATATGACAGTTTATTATAGTAGTTGTTTTAAAGTAAAACTCAATAAAGTACCAAGAAAATTACTTCAAGTTTTCTTGGTACATTATTTATTATTGTTGTACAATTTAAATTCAAAATGATTTGGGTTAGAAGGCAATACATTTTAAATTAACAAATATTGATTATAATGGTATATTATAATTTTATATATAGAGAAGAAATACAAATTACTTATATGAGTTAAAATATACTGTACATAAGTAGTTAAGTAAAATTTAGTTTTGAAGTATTGAAACCGCATAACTATCAATAAATTAAAAAGTCTCGAAAAATTCCATTGAATGCAAAATGAACATCGTTATTTCTAAAATTTGAATTAATTATTTGATTTGTTATTGCATTATGATAAAATGTTTTGCGTAAAAAAAAGAAACTGAAGTATATATCTGATAATAATTTAGTGATTTTCTAAAAGTTGTGGTAGAACTATATTCGTCATATGTGAAATGAGTCTAATTGGATGTGCTAAAGAAACATGAAATTAAGTTTTATATATCGTGGTGTTATTTATGTCCAATTTCCATGTCCAAGATATTTTTTTTTACATATGTTATAAAAGATGTATAGAAAATAAGGTTACATAGAAATATGTAAATGAACAAATATCATGTAAAACAATCTGTATTTAATTAGTTAAACTTAATTATAAAATTAATTTTCTAATAAAAAATTGTTTTTCGAATAAAATAAGGTTTATCTGTATCTTGTCTGCGCTATTTTTTTTTATACATTCACTCGATGAGTTGAAAAATTTCATAATTTAAATAAAACCTACAACTTTTTTAATACCAGTTTGGACTAAGATTTAATTTCGGTAATACAGTATTATTATTATTATGAATTAATTTGTTAAATTTGAATATTCGTCATTGGATTAATAGAGGTATGCTCTATTCATTTTTATTTGAAAGATTGATGAAAAATACTTGTTCGTATTTCATTACACTGTAATTTTAAGTTATTCTTCTATCTTTATTTCATTATGTATCTTTTTATTTCCAACTTTTTAAGCAAAAGTTCGTAAAGTTAGTGCTTGCATTTTTGTTTAAATTTAATCTATTATTAATTAAACTCTAATTCTTAAAATGTTTTTTTTTTTTTTATAAATTCTCTTATTTTTGCCGTTTTTTTTTTCAAATATTGTTATATGTGCGTTATTTTTAGATGCTACGCAATTTCTTTGTAACGTAATTGAGAAATTACGCTCGTTAAAAAAAAAAGGAAAAAGTACAGATATTAATTTATAAATTTTTTCTTTAAAATTATAAAATAATAATTGCAATTTAATCATTTGCATAAAATCATAAATATACATTTGTCAAAATTTATATACTATATTTTTTCTCCATTATATTACCTAAGGCATATTTTTTTAAGTCTCAACTTCATCTTGTACTACTGCAATTGCAAAAAAGATGCCATTAAAAAGTTTTGATATATTTTTATATCTTTCATTTTTTATTTACTAAAGTTAAAATGATACATTGATAAACTGACTTGAATGCGACGAAATTCCTATATCGCAAGTATACAATTAATTTAGTTGATATTATATGTATAAAGCGATGCTGGCTCGAGTGGGCTGAATAAAACAAATTAAAATAATTAAAATTAAAAAATATACGTTATAGAGAGAGAGAGTTCGCCAGGTATTTTTATAATTTTTGCCTGCAAATTGTAATGCAAAATTGTTAATCACTCAGAAATAAAAGATAGCCCTTTTCTACTCGAGTATTTATAAGTTTAACAAATAAAGACCACTTATATGTCATTTTTGCAAGTTATTTTTACAAACTTTTTCGAGGAATACTTTAAGATTCCGAAATTATCTTGACATAGTTACGCGTTAATTAATCTTGATTCTTCGTAATTAGCGTGATTCTTGTCGCAGAGTTTTCGGAGAAGATTTGCTCTTGTGCGCTGTAAACAAGAATTCCTTCGATGCCACTTGACATCAACAGATTTCCAGATTAAAAAAAGAAAAAGAAGAGAAAAAAAGGAAATCCTCATTTTCAAGCAAGCGAAAGCATCCCCAAAGTAATAAGGAGCATCGTATGGATAAGAACTTGGATGACTTGAAAGCGACGTTCGACCGAAATAACTGAAATTTAATTAATGCTCATTAGCCTAGACCTTTCGATCTCAGTAGCCATAAAAGAAGGAATAATCGGCTCGCTCTTCTCGCTCTTCTGGAGAACGCGCGCCTCTTACATTTGCCAAAAGAAGGCATCTATACACACGACTACATTGTACGAGCCAAGAAGTTGAGAATGTGGAGAGCCGCTCTTGAAAGTATCGCGGCGGCGCAAACGAGAAGTGCCGCGGAAAGAGGGCGATGAGGAGGAGGAGGAGGAGGAGAAAGAGATCCGGGGTGCCGGACGCACGCGCACTGCTGCCCCGTCCGCATACAACCGCGCACGTGCCACACATGCAGCCGCACACATGCGGACATCCGGTTACGAGAGAGAGAGAGAGAGAGAGAGAGCGCGAGCGTGTGTGTGCGTGAGTGAACGAGTGCGGCTGGATGGCTGGATGGCAAGGGTGGGGGGCCGCGCGGGGGCAGTGGACGAGAGGCGGAGGCCGCGGCGCCGTATATACACAATGCTTGGTGTACGGAGTCGGTGCGCGCGGTGGTGGTGAGTACGGAGTGCGGAGGTCGGGGAGCACGGAGCGAGGGTCGCCTAGTGCAGTCCGCACTTGGTGGTTCGGCGCACGGGGCAGCCTTCGCACGAGCGCGAAGGTAGTGGAACGACAACTCGGCGATGAGGAATTGAGCGACGAGGGTGAGAACGACGGCGTCCCGGCTCAAGGGGGAAGCAGCAGCCGCGAGGCGACATCCGGCCCGGCCGTGAGGAGGATAAGATGTGCCGCGGCCCCCGCGTATCAGCGCCCTCGAGTTTAACCAGTGGCCGTCGTCACCACCAGCTTCTTCTGGCTCTCTCTCCGCGGCGAGCACTCGACCGCGGATGCAGCCAGAGCGCTGCCACTACTCGTCGCTGCCTCGCGGCGGCCCGAGGCTCGCGATGAGGGCCAACTCGTCGACGATGTGCACGCCGATCGAGGAAAAGCTCGAGCAGAACCTCAAGGTAACTCTCGGCCATCCCCTTCGCTCCTCCTGGCCCGCATTGCCCACTTGTTTATAAGCGAGACGCATCCACGCTCCCTCCGAGACCGCCACCACACCACCACCACCACCACCACCACCACCACCACCACCACCACTGTCGCCGCCTCCGACCTCCCCTCAACCTCCGTCCCCCCCAACCTCCGTACCCGTCACCGAACGAGCGACACCGCTGCGGATGCAAGTGAGACGTGGTGGTCTGAGTCCGAGGACTCGGTCAATTCCAGCTCGGGGACCGGCCAGCCTCTTGGAGCCTGGTAACGACGAGCTTTAGCCGATACGTCCTCCGAAAACTCCTCCTCCGCTTTCGTAGTAGCGCCCACGATCTTTACTTCTTCGGGAATTGTTGGGGAATTGGGAGTAGCGCTCGCGCGTCCCCGAAACTCCAGGGAAATCATTGCTTGAAAGGGTCCTCGCACCGTCCATCGCTAAGCCTACAAACCTCGAGCTTTGCTGGAGTCCCGCAATCTCGGGATCTCGCAATAATCTCGCGGCCCACGAAGCCAAGTGGCACACGAACCAAGGCCGTTCGCGTAATTAAAAACGATGCTCAATGAATGCGGCCTTTTCTTAGAGCCGAGAATGCAATCAACCTAAATTCGAATGTAAGCGCCGGCCAAGCGCTCACCTCCAGCGACCGCATAAAACGACCTCGGGAGACATAAGAAGGCCTGGACGAGTTCCCTCGCGGCCTTCCTCGCTCTCTCGTCCCGTCTCGCTCCGTCGAGGTTCTCGAGTCGGTAGTAGCCGCTGATCGCTTGTTCGCACTCCCTGCTGCTACCGCCTCCCTTCGGGATCGATAAAGTCAACTTCAGCGGCGGCTGGCAAGCTGGCAAGCGCATATAGCGAACCCTTGCCTCGTCTTGCCTCTCTATTTTTCTCCACTCCTCTCCACTCCTCTCCTCACTCATCTCCTGCTCCACGTCTCATCCCATCCCATCCCGTCTCTCCTCGCCTCGCCTCGCCACGCTTCTCCTCCCCCTCCTCTCCTCTCTCTCCTCTCCTCTCCTCTCCTCTCCGCGCCCCTGCGCCCAGCGTTCGCAGTCTCCCACTCGCTCCCTGAACTCTGCGCCACCACTTCTTTTCTCCAAAAGCCGCAGCTTCTTTGCTTTCCCGTTGCGAAATATTCTTCTACTCGCGAAGGCTCGGCCCTCCTATCCAATATTCGAGGCGCCGCTTCCACTTGGCCTACCCATTACTTTGGCTATGCGCAATAATCCCCTCCCCGCCCGCCGCGCTTCCCGACATCCCCCCCTTGCTCGCCCCATCCATCCATCGATATCGAGTGTTTTACTCTAATTTGAGCGATAATCGTCCCTAATTGATCCGCTCAATTCTAAATGAGGAGTAGTGGCTTGTCGCTGCTATTGGTGCACCACGAGTGTGCATTCTAATCCATGTTTGATGAGTTCTTTGAACCTTGGCTCCATGTCGCGCTTACGTATGTACATGCGCATGGATAAGCGCGGACTCGTCGAGTCTTATAGCAAAAAAAAAAAAAAAGAAAGAAGAAGAAAAGCGGTGCTTAGTCTCTTGTACACCATTCTATTTTTAGGTACACTTTGTAGGACGCAACATTATACTTTATATTCCTTTTTGTTTTGCAAACATTTGTCGGCAATGGACTCCAGTTAAATTCTTCATGTCGAGGAATGACGGCGGCAACTCGATAGCTTCGAGATTAATTTATGCTCCATTTCCCATGGTAATGCGAGGCTTGAATTCGTTAAGGACTAGTTGCGTTGTTACTGGGCATTTGCATCAATTTACTTTAGCAGCGGCATTTTTTTATTCAAGCCTCTAAAAACTTTCGAGAGGTCTTTAATATTTTGCAGTTTTTATTCAGTTTTAAAATCGACTCTTTAAGACGGCATTTCCTTTTTAAATTCCTCTGTTCTTTATCTTGAAATTTCTTGTGCCGGCACATGCTTATTATTGACTTTTTGTACTGGGAAAGGAAATTATTTATAATTGGCGGCTGACGTGCTCGATTCGCCAGTTGCTAAAGTTTGAATGGCAATGAGCCCTTGTGCGTATGGATTTTGGTTTGTCGATGATATTCTCGAAATTATAAATAGAAATGAATTTTCAAGCGACGATTAAGTTATTTACTCGATAGCGTGGACGCTCTTGTTTTCAAAATTAACGACGTTTATTAAATCTGAAATGACTTGATTCAAAAGTAATTCTCAACTTGACCCGCATAATATTTCGAATTACACGGATTACCACAAATGTTATTTTTACAATTATTTTTATAATATATTACATTAATAATCGTATGTTAATAATGCGCAATTATTTGATTCGCCGACTTTTATTTGAAACGTTCGTTTAGCAGTATTTAAGGCTGTAAAAAAATTATGCACGCGCTTAAGATATTATTTATCGAAAATTATTAAAACTATTAAGATCATCGGTCGCAACTTTAATTCTAACTCTGCGCATATCAAATAATTTGGTCTCGGAAGATTTTATAAATACTGTAATGCATTCAATTATTTGCTTATAAGATTTTAACGAATTTTTACGATTTCTTAGCGACGAACACCGTTCGATTTTGCTTACAGCTCGATCGAAGTAACGTAAAATTTAAAATAAACGCACTTCTATTTATTTTCAATGCTATTAATCAATTGCTATAAGTAAATATATCAAATTACTGTAAAGGTGAGAACTGGTATGGTGGCAGTAAGCGATGGCAAAATCAAGCCCATACCCACAAGACTCCATCTTACAATGGAAGTCCTGAAACTTCAAAGGGAAGATTTGGAGGTAATGTCCTCAATGTGAATTATACAATCTTTCCAATAAATTGAATAAATTGAATAAATTAACTAATGCAAAGTGTTAATAATGTTTAACAGATGGCAAATCATAACAAAATACCTGCAGATACTAAGGAAAGAATGGTACAAATTACAAGACAAAAGATTGGAGGCTTGGGTTTGAGTATAAAGGGTGGAGCAGAACATAAATTACCTGTACTCATATCTAGAATTTATAAAGGTCAAGCTGCAGACCAGTGTGGCCAACTCTTTGTCGGCGATGCCATTATTAAAGGCAAGTTTCACGAGTCACGTTAAATTCAACTATTTATATGTTATATCCCTTTCAACGCAAACAATTTCACATACAATTTGAATAATATTGAGAATTGAGAAAGTTTTCAATACTGAAGTTATAGGCATACTTTTCACAAGCAATATTGGAATAAGTTTTAACTGTATGTTATTTGTGTCATTCGACACAACTAGCGTATTCTTTTTTCACTCTATTATGCCGCTTGAGAAATGACACCCTCAAGGACTCCTTTTCATCCATTTTCACACGTGTGTTAATAAAAAATATTTTGCAGTAAATGGAGAGTACATTACCGCTTGCAATCACGATGATGCTGTTAATATTCTTCGAAATGCTGGTGATATTGTGGTTTTAACTGTCAAACACTATCGAGCAGCAAAACCATTTTTACAAAAAACAGGTTAGAATGCTTTATATTTTTTCATTTTTTTATTTAAAACGATGAACCTAATAATTCCTTTATCGTATTAACTCCATGAAAGTACACTGTCATATGATGCATTAAAAATTTCATCAACATTCATAATATCTTATTAATGTATAAATCTGCATGAGTTAGTTTCATTGAGAATATCTCATTATTATTCTCATTGATAATGTCATTAATTGTGCAAACATTTAATAATTGTAGAAAAAGAAGAAAATTTAAATCATACTAGTAATGGTGCATTAGAAGATGGTTGGGTTTCGCCAAGTAAATTGGTTCCAAATAGTCCAAAAGGAGGTGGTCATAGCAGACAAGGATCAAATGCTTCAACTAGCTCTATTAAGCAAAAGAAATGGATCGACATAGTTACCGGTACATGCTTATTTGACATTATTGGTACATTTTCGCTGAAATCTAATTTCTAACTGAAACCATTTATTTAGTGCCCTTAATGATGGCTTATGTGACAAGATACATTTTTGGCACTGATAAGTTAAGACGCAATGCATTTGAAGTCAGAGGCTTGAATGGTGCCCGAACTGGAGTAATACACTGCGATGATACGGCCATCCTTAGTCAATGGCTTAAGTATATCGCTGATAATATCACTAGCTTGACTTATTTGCAGGTGATTATTAAAAATCTTAATGTTATATATTATATCTTTTTATTAATAATATCATTTGCCTTCTAGTTGAAGTTATATAATCGAAATTTTGGAATTGGTGAACGAATTGAGTATATGGGGTGGGTAAATGAAGCTGTTAGTAACAGTAATCAACTGTGGCAAAGTTACAGACCGAGGTTCTTAGCTCTCAAGGGTCCAGATTTGTTACTTTTTGAAACACCACCTGTAAGTGCATTCTAATTCAGACTATTTTATTACGTAAAACTTTTGCGATTAGAGTCCCTTTATTGTAATAATAATATCACTGTTACATGAGGTTATAGTTTAACGTTTAGTTTTTAAAAGATTAAATGAGAAAAATATACTATAACGTTTTAGGCAACGTAAATTTGCCTAAAACATTTTACATACAATAAAGTCAATTCAATTCAATAATCAAGAGCAATGGAATCTAATGGAAACTATTGACCATAATCAATCTTAAATTAATTCTACCCTTTTAGCCAATGCTTGTTATTTACTTCAAATTATCTAATGTTGTTTTGCCAAATTTTTTAACTTTGAATATTTTTCACAGTATTTTTAATTTTACATAAAATCATACAAATCAATGTAATTTTGAACAAAAGAATATCATTAAATTAGCATGCAAGCCTTTCAGTCCAAACTTTATTCTAATAAGTTTAATAACAAATAATTGAAACAGAATCATTCTACATTAAATGTAATAAACTAATTTAGGGTTCTAAATAATAATAAATGAAAGCATGAAATTTTAAATCTCAACAATTTTTCTATATTGCAGTAATTTATAGGATAATCGAATGCTTAGAGTATATGATTCATCATTTGAGTTTTAAAGAAATCTACATATACTTTTCATTCGTTTACATAGTTAATAAATTATTACTCCTCATTGTTTAGATAAAATACACTATTTACAGTATTTTAATAATTTTTTTTTTTGTCATTTAAAATCGTTATATTAATATCAGCATTTTTCAATGCTTTTTGTATTTGAGCATTTATGTTAAAAAGATCAGTGGCATTAGTATATCTAATCTAGATTCAAAATAAGTTTGAATTTGAATATCTTTAATAGCGATGTACCATTAAGTACCTTAACGTAAAAAACAATTACGTTTAACCACGTAAGCCGATAAATCTCATTGAAACCAGAAGACTACAATTCTAATGCTAGAATTTTAACGTAAAATAATTATTGCTATAGCAAAGCCATAATTGACTCCTCAAACAGGGTAATCGAATAATGTCTCTTTACTACTGTGACACTGTAACAAACCAATTAAACGTGATCATTAATAATTGATAATTGACGGCATTTCAACCAAGCATCTACATTATATGTGCCTATGACAGTGCAATATTGGCGATTGGTCTCACTGCGCCCTCACCTTCAAAGTCTATCAAACGCTGTTTCGCGTGATGCGTGAGTCCGAGAACGTGGACGAGAGGCAGCATTGCTTCTTGGTGCAGAGCCCGGGTAAGCCGCCGCGATACCTAAGCGTGGAGACGAGACAGGAGTTATTGAGAATCGAGGCTGCCTGGCACACCGCCGTATGCTCCGCGGTCACACATCTCAAGGTGGGTCGCGTGCTCTTCTTGTTTGCACGCTCGAGCTTTCATGTGCAGCACTCGCTTATTGTAACTCATTAACATTAAGAGTTATGAGCTCTGTTGAAATTTCCCTGGCACGCGGCCAGGGTCAGGGAAGTAACTGTAAATAAGACGTACATTTAGCATACGATTAGACATTACGATTAAGTGGAAGCTCGTCGTATGCTTTAAATGCGTCATTCAATGAACATTTCTTTTCTCATTATTTAACGTTACTTAATACGACAATTTACGAGTAATGTGCATGGTTTCTTTTCTTTTTTTTTATCTAACAAATCAAAGCAATACGAGTTTTCAGATATTTTTACATAATGGAGTCACGATACGACTTTATAGTCTATATAGACTTATAGTCTATATAGTCTATATAGTCTATATTATTGAGCATTGGTTACATGTAAGCTGAATTAAATGGGAGATACGATTAAGCATCAATTAAATTAAATTTTAACGAATTTTTTGTATACATTTATATTTATATGCAAAGGATTATAAGCAAAATTGTATCTTATTAGCATTGTAATCTAATAGTATAAAATTTATTTTTACAAACTTTGAAAACTGCCGTTTCACACGATACTTATTCTATTATTACAATAATATAAATCATTTCTCGTAAAATAGATAATGATTAAATATCGTTTGGATTAAACATTATTCTTTAATTATATTTAAAATTACGCTACTTAAGTCTGGATTGGAATAATTCCTATATATTTTTTTAATTCAAACATCCAAAAGCACAAACTTTTAATTTAACAGATAAAATTAACCAAAGGAAACTTTTATTAAATTATGCAAAATTTTTAAATTCACAACATATAAATACGATTCTTTAATAACTAAAATGACACAAAGCAGTTTAAAGTGAAGAAGGGACGAAAAATAATAATTAAAAAAGAAAGAAAGAAAAATAAAGTTTAACCGCTAATAAGTATTGCATTAAAGTAACGAAATAGCAAAGAAACCAGAAAGAATATTACCTTGATTAAGCTGTGTAGTCACCTTATCATTGACGATTATTAATAAATGATAGTTTTCAATAAAAAAAAAAAAAAAAAAATTGGATTCTTTGATTATTAAAATATTAAATTTTAATTGCATATGATGAGAAAATGATTTTAATGTGCATTTTGAAATAAATTATTTCCATATATTTATACTTAAAACGAGGTACGGTTACTCATGTGAAATAGCATTTCTTTAAGAAAACAGCATGAGAGACTCGTAAATCAAGGCAATAATAATTTCTTCGCATCTTTCAATTCTTATACGCGTTGTTCACATTATTGTGTTATAATATTATGAGTCTTAATGTCAGCATCGAAGTTTATTTTTAAAAACCATGTTAATTTTGATCATTTACATAAAATAAAAAAAAACTTTATTTTAATAATCGCAGAAATAAGTATGCTATTTCAATACATTTAGTATTTATTTCGTTTATTAATTAAAGTCCATCATTTCGTTTGTACTATTGTGCGTTAAAAGAGTTATACACTTATAAAAATATAATATTTTAAATAAAAAATTTCTGCCAATTATATGTATTAAAAATATAATATATATATATATATATATATATATATATGATGTTTAAAAATTTGAATATTAAACCCTTTTAATTTCTATTACAGAGTAAAACATTTCCTATAACATTAAATGGAAGGCCAGCTGGGTTAACTTTAGATTGGTCTCAAGGATTCACTTTGACATTTGAAGGAGCAACAGATCTCATTTGGAGGTATAAATTTCATCAACTTCGAGGTTCCAGTGACGATGGGAAGAGCAAATTAAAATTGCATTTTCAGGAACATGATAGTATTGCTATTGAAACTAAGGTACGTTCATATTTTTGTTTCATTTTTTGTTCAATATTTTTTTAAAGTTCAATAATAAGTTAAATTCTAAAATTATTTAAGGATTTGTACAACACGAATTAGACAATTTATCATATCAATCGTGTATTAATATTATAATTTAATCAATGATGTTTTTCACTTTGAAAATAATTTTTTAAACGTGTTTAAAACACAATTTTTTATCTACTTTATTTATAGTTAATTGTATTTAAATCTTATATAAATGAAAAATAGCTTCTAAGCATTGTCATCTTATTTATTTTATTATTTTTATTAATAGTTTAAAGAACACATTTTACGTTTGAATATTATATATATCCTGAAATAAATTGAATACGTAACGAGTATTAACGTGTGCGCGCGTTGAATAATATGCAAATGTATGTAAAGTTACATACGAGTTTAATTGTAATGATTAAGAGAGCAATTATTGATCGTTACTTTGAGTGGCATTTAATTTTGACACAGGGAAAATTATAAAATTGCAAATTGTGTGCTTATTAATTAAAAATAATACTGTAATTTTATTGCTCGACATTGCTTTTGTAAATATTTACAAGTAAAAACGAAAATTTCCTAAAACAAAGGAATATTTCTGCTTTAATACCAATTTCCATTTTGCATCAATAATTCACATATAAAAACGGAAGAAATAAAAAGAAATTAGTAAGACGTAAAAAAGTAATATTATGATGACGGTATGTATAATGTAATGTAGACTTATTCTTAAATTTATTGATTACAGGAATTGGAATGTTCTCAACTACAGAACTTATTATTCTGTATTTACGCATTTATCACGGCGAGAGTTGCGGCGGTGGATCCGACATTTTTGAGATCAACGACTCCGTAAGATTCAAGACGTAAATTAAAATTACGCACGACTGAGAAAGCTATATAGACCACCTTTGAAGCCAATTAATCATTTTTTAATTTTTTCTTCGTTACAAAAAAAAAAAAAAAAACAAATAATTAATAATTATACTAAGTGAGAGTGTTTTTGTGCGAAGCGTATAACGCAATGACTTATAATAAGCTAAACTAATATTAACAAATACTAGTCAAGAATCTCACGTAGGCTTTCACGCGCACGTACTATTGACGACTCGACCAAATAAGCCCTCCAGATCTTAATATTATAGTAATACCTGCACGATATATATGTTTATTTATATTTTTTTACCGTTTGTATAGTTTAAAGCAAAATGAAAGAATTTAAAAAAAAATGTATATTTGCCTACGACGAGAATCTGGAGGAATTTATTACGCTTCATTGCTTTGCACAAATGGTTGTTTTTTGTTTAGATACTGCGTTATTCCATATATCCAGTTAAAGTTGCTAATTTATTTATACAACGTTCGTATTTTCTTTATTGTTAAAATACAATCGTCATTTTCATTAATTGCTGTTTCCAGCATTGTGCATTTTACATCAAACATTACAGGTGCCTTGATAACAAATAACCGAAATAATCTAGACTCATTGTCACGAAGATGCAACCAAATTACACAAATCATCTCAAAATATTTGTTAATTGAAAGGTGTAATGATAATGCAGATGCACATAATTTAATTATATTGATTTTTTAAAAGTTTTATTGTTTGTTCTATTTATGGTAAAATACCAGTATTATTCTATTGTCAATAAAACGTGACATGTTCACATCTGTAGATCAATAGCAATAATAACTAAGTAGATAATGAAAAGCGTAATAACCATGGTGGTTTCATAAAAATTAAAGAATGTTAATTCCGAGTAATTGCGAGCCAGGGTCAATTAGTTTCACATGTGATCCATTAAAATAATAATTAAGCATCTAGTTATATTTTTTTCAGAAATAATTTTTCATCTATTAAGTTAGAAAGAAACAGACAAATAGATATATAAATATATAGAAACGAGGAAAAAGAGAGAGAGAGAGAGACAGAGAGAGAGAGAGAAAGTAATGTGGTTATTAACGAGTGAAATATTACAAGTATTTAGTTTTTGGATTTTAGTAATATTGAAAGAATCGCAACAAACTTGTGATTATAAACGTAAATATAATATCACTTTATTATTTGAAATTTTTTAAAAATTTGAAAAACAAATGTATAGATATATCTATAATTTAAGTAAACATCAGAGTTTTGTAAATAAAATCATTTTGACTTATGTTAACCTTAGAGCATTAATTAATTTATTTTTAAATATATGAAAAGTTCCATTTGTTTTCAAAATCGTCAAATATTGTAGGTAGAAATGCAATAATTCTACGAATTATTTAAATATAATTGTATTCTTTATTATTTACATATAATGTATTTGCTTCGATATTGCAAATTTTAAAAGTATTTTGAAATTTTGAAAGTTCTGTTTTGGATCCTTCGATTACTCGTAGAAAGTGCCTATATAAACACTGTATCTTAGTCATTGTTGTAGGTTGAACAAGTGATAATATTTTCTTTATTCTACAATTTTGTTATGGATTATTAGTTATATTAATAAAAAACAAAATGTTTTTACATTTTTTAAATTAATATGTATCATTTTTTCATTTCTATTACTTTGAATTACATTGTCTAGTCCATAACTTTTTAGATACCACCATGATTCTTACATACTCGAATTTCAAAAACGGAAGTTGGCATAAAACTTTTCAAGATGAAATCGTAAAATTAAGGAAATAATAATAAAAATGCATAAATTCGAATGATGTAGGAATATAAGAGAGCGTGTATATAAATCAGGGCTGGATTAAATGCATTTAAAATAAATAAGTAGAAAATGAAAAATGGTATTAAACTGCAATTACATTATGCACAAAAATTTTATAATAGTATTTTTATAATTTAATTTAATTTTAAATATGACACATTTAATATCCATTTGGAGTAATTTATATTGATTTCTACAATGACTTTTGGTTGCGTTTAAGATGAATTTTAAAATATTTAACTTGAAATGAATAAAAGTTTAAGTCGTATTATTACTTTTAAGAAGGAGCTTTAAATATAAATCTTAATCTAGAGAATAATATCAAGTATTTAAATCTCAAGAAATGTAATGGCAAAAGTATAAAATATCTTTATTATAAGAAAAGTTTTCTAGTTTTGCATGCACGTAATACGCATGTACCCACCCACCCACCCCGCACACACACACATACTAACAATTTTAAAATGAAATAGAAATGACATACAATTATGAATTTTTATACAATATTAATGTAAATGTGAATTTTATCATAAGAGACATTTTTACTGATGATTAAATTTGTGAAAATAAGTAGATAGTTTTTACTGAATCCTAAAATAGATTGTAAGTGATTAAAATTAGATCTCTATAATCACAATAAAAATTAAAATTATTTTATCTCAAATTATGATATTAAATTTATATATTTAATTTTTTAAGAAAATTGCCACTTGAATTATTATAGCTAGAAGAGATTAGTTATAAATAAACTTAAAAATGATGTTTGAAAGCCATTTTCTATTTTCTATGGTGTCAATTAAGAATTACTTTATCCAGCTTTGATTCTTTTAAAAAGCAGTTATATAAAAGTAAGATATGTAGGGGAGCGATTGAATTTAATTACAGAAAATTTCGAGATCATTTCGACTAGACTTTTCAAAGTAAGGCACTAAATTACATTTGCGAAAACCTATGAAGATTTATCTAAATAAAGAATAATAATATTCATATACGTATAAACACATGTTACGCATATCAAGTGACTATTGCACTATAAATGCACTTGGAGAATGAATTTTCGATTTGACAAAATCGTTTGATCATTATCTATTTTCTTAACCGAGATGTTTAATCTTTTTTGAAATAATATGTATACTAGTAGAAAATTAATCGATGAGTACATGCTTCAAATATATATATGTGTATGTATATATATTTTAAAAATAATAAACAAATCTTTAAATAGTTATCAGATATTTTCGAATATATTATTATGTACTTTAGGTATATTGAAATGAAATAAAATTTATGAAATATTTTTATCATTTCCATTGTGAAATATGGAAATTACTTATATAATTGAAAACTACAAGGAAACTTGAATACCTGAATTAGCGTTGTACAACTGATTTCATCGAAATACCAATTTTGTCGAAGTAAGCGAAAATTTTCCCCGAGTGTGTACGTTATCATTACTACACACGCCCTGTAATTAAATTTAGATCTTTATTAATAGACTGCACACTTGTACCGTATAATATAGAAATAATAAGATATACAAGATCTAATGAAGAAATCGTAAGACAGCAGTGAAGTGAAGCGGATAGAAAGTATATAAAATTATATGAGTTATAAAACTGTTATGTAAGTGCAAAAAATGCTTGGCTACGTGCACGAGTTGAAGGAAGCGTTGATTTATTGTAACTTTAAAAAAAGTCCTTCGGGTAGAGCTTATTAAAAGCTGCTTTTGTGAAGTGATAGTTTATTTTATACAGCTCGAAAGAATGATTGAAAAAAGTAACAATAATTCTATAATTAGCTCTCGTCGTTTCGAATATATTATGAACGTAAACGTATAACCACAGCTTCGTGCGCAATTCTATATACTTTAAATATTAAAGAACCTTCCCGAAGGACGCGTGCGCTCATTCTGTATACCTTTTTCCCTCTTCTATGTCACAGATACACAATCACAATACAATAACTCTAATGCATTAAGCAAAACTTATTCTGTACCACACACATTGCGTAAGACGTCATATTATTGTACTATGATGAAGCGTGTGTATATTATTATGCGCATCGACTGTTTGAAACTAACTACTGACGTCTTACCTTTCAAACTATAGTTTATCTGTTATAATGTCTATCTTCCCAATTGACAATATGTTTCAAAATATATTATTGTTAGACGTTCACGAGATGTTTTTTTGCATGTATTTAAAACATTCCTTATAAACAGGCATTTAGAGCAAAATTTTTGTTCTCATTGTGAATAATTTTTTGACTTAACAGCAAAGTGTATTATTTCAATTGAATAATTTTATTTAATTGAATAGTTTTTATCAACACTATCATTGAACATAATGATACCCGTTTAATTCACTTAATTTATCGTACACAAAAAACAAAACTTGTCACTGAAATCGTAAATCTTTTTTATTTACATCTGTTTTAAGTAAATAGAGAATCGAAATTACATAAGGAATGGTGATCTAGTAATTATGTCAGAATATTTTATTATAATTTGATTAAATATTATAGTGAATTTAAAACATTTTTCAATTAATATAAAGGGAAGAGATATGTGACTATTTTTTTCATTGTTATTTATAAAAATTTAACAAGGTATTTTTTAATGTTTTATTTTTTTTAATTATTTATCCTATTAAAAATTTACTTATTCGAACCAAGTAATGTTACTTTGTTATTTTAAAGCTTTTTTTTTCTTATATATTTTTTTAATCCAAGAATTTTTTTTACTATTCATTATAGATTTATCTTATCTTTCCTTTTGTCAAATACTTCCATGTTAAAATATTTTTATTTAAATGTACATATATACAAAAATATTAAAATACCGAGTTCATATAAATCATACATAATTTAACTAAATTTCATTTAATTTATGATTTTGTAAATTTTTTTTTTTATTACATGTATATATTAATATTTCAATTTTTATATGTGCAACATTAGATTTTTTATAAGAGATTAGATGTATGTACATTAATAGTAAACTTATTAATTGCAATATTTATTAATAAATACATTATTAATTTCAATATAATGAAAGCTATGGTGAATCTTATAAAATCATGTTTTTCTTAAATTTTTGACATTACAAGGGATTTAATTTGTTAAGAATGAAGTTGTAAGGATAAACAAAAGTGCAATAAAAAAAACGTATGTACTACTTTCGCGTAATATTAGACTCGCGTTATATCATGTAGTTTATTATTCACGGAATAACTGAAAAGGATTATATTACAAATAATATAAAATAATCGAAGGTCTTCGCTTAGATAGTAATTTTATACTGGCTATTTGTACAGTAAATATTCCAATGTCTCATTAGGGGCGCAGTACTTGGTGGAAAGTACGGTAAGACACAAAAATGGCGCTACATGTTCTTATCGTCTCTCGTTTCAAGTATCGTGCCAATTATATTGCGCACACCTTATCTCCAAGTAGGGAGATAATAACCCGTCAAAATGAGATTTATTGTCAATAAATCTAAAAAGGACTCCCGTTTCCCTCTTCTTAATCTCATCTTCTTACTTTTCGTCAGCCTATTTTACGCGCCCTTATCGGACTAATGCAAGCGACCCGATAAATGCGAGCGTTAAAGTTACCCTTGACGCGGTTCATTTGCTAAGCGATTAGTTTTGAGTTTGAAAAGAAAGTTAACTTCTTAATCCGGAAGTTAATTATTTTATAAATATTGGGGTATACGGGCTTATCCATTTTAATAAATCCACAATGATGTGACACAGCTAATGCACAAAGTTTAGAGGTGGCAATCTAATTAACTAGATAAGGTATTTTATAATAGGTTTTCACTGTTCTTATTAATAATTTGTATCAATAAGGTGAAATTGTCATATTCTGGGATTCGGATTAATTTATTGTAGAATTTTCCAAATTGCAAGGCCTTAAAGTTAACTGCTTATTAATTAGTATTATTTAATAGAAGAGCAATATGATTTCTAATTTAAAAATCATGTAGCCTTAAAGGGTGTTCATAATAATTTTTCAAATATTTTCATGCAAAATCTACTTATAGAAGATCGATTTGTATAATCACTTCTTATTAATTCCTTCACCTCATCCTGAAAAGTAAATATTTGTTACGATCAATAGCTGGGATGAAAATTAATCTCATTTGTCCTTTTGAAATCTAAATTAAAACGCTCTAATTATCTATAATTTGAAAAAAGTAATTATTACATACGATATAACCTTAGTAGCAAATATTACATAGTACATAAACATTATCATAGAATTTTCGTGGAATCTTAAATTAAAATTGTTATCGCACACACATATATATATATACATATATATAAAAGCTTCTCTTTTTATGCGGAGTAACAATAATACATTTGTCAAATATATTTATTAAAACCATTGCAGAAACTCTAAAATGATTAGTTATATTCATAATTCTTTATTTACATCAAATACTTTATTCAATGCAATAATTATTTAATACTCGAGTTCTATTTTAGTGAAATGTCTTATCAATTAATAAATTGTAAAATTAAATGAGTTTTTTTTTTTGGAAATTTTGATAAAAGGTAGATGATAGTTTAGTAATAACATTGTAAAAGTTCAACAATAAAATTGACATTATTTAATTTTAAATTGTTACTTATCTTTTAACAAAAATAAAAATTATATATTGATCCTTTGAATGAAATTATATTTATTGGAATGGTAGGTATTATTAATTAATATCGAGATGCGAGATTAAGATGAGAGTTAAAAAATGTAAAACGATAATTATTTCAAAATTAATTTTCTAATTAAAAATATCTTTAATCATTATTGAAGTTTGTTGAACAAGGCATTTTCAAACACATGCTTAAACATTTTGACGTGATATCTTGATATCCAATTTTCTTAAAAAATCGAAAACGCTTCTCTTTCTGCCAAGGTGAAAAAAATATATACTGATTTGAATTTGACACAAGTATTGTTCGAGGGACGCCACGATTATCGAAATTTCTCCTGTCGAGTTGTTCGCCCAAGCAATTGCAATTAAAAGGCAGCATACATAATGACTAACATGACAAGTTTGATTAGAAATGCGAGAGCGTGAAAGAAATTGGTAGAAACGATATGCATAAAAGAGACAAAGACTATATATATATATATATATATATATATGAGATTCGAATTTATAGGCAAGGTAATAAAATTCAATAAAGGGGAGTAGTGATACTATTGTGAGAGCAAATAAAATGAAGGCCACCCAATTAACCCAGTCGTATGGAATCTGAGGATAAGAAAATATAATGATGAGAGAAGCAGAAATAAATCTCTTGGGTTTCGTTAACTAGGTGAATTTGCGGTTTGCTTTGTTGTTCAATTTTCATAATATACTACCGACAATGTTGGAATATTTGATAGCTTCACTTTGATCTTATCATTTGATACAATAGTCATTAGAACAATAAGAAGAGAGGATAATGCTTAGTTATTATACCATCTATGTCAAAGTACATTAATTAGCACATGTGTTGTGTAACAGCTTTTTTGAAATTTTATAATTTATTATTTTAAAGCAAGAAATTTATAATTTCGAAAAATAAATGTAGTAGAAAATTTCTTATATATTTCTTAAATTTTATAAAAAGTATTATTATTATTATATAAAGATTCTAATGTAAATAAAAAATTAATAACAAAAAGAATTTTCTTCGTTAAGTTACATCCAATATGTGGATAAAAAGATATAATTAGTATAAAATATTTATTTTCAATTACATTTTTTGTTGAGTTTATTTTTATTTTATTAATTTTAGTCATCTCTTATATGAATTATAAGCTGTTTCTATTACAATTTTATTCCCTTTACAAATATTAAAATAATTCAACAAAAAAGTTTTATAATTATAATTAATAAGACAATTAAAAAACTTACAATAGCTTTAAATTAAATTTATTGTGTGTATAAAACTTTATATAAAACTTTTTACATTTAAGGAATTTGGATTTTATTTTATATAATAAATAACTTTACTTCAACATATGTGATTATAGACTAACTACAGATTAATTATTAAGCATTATAAAAGCAACTTCAAATTTATACTATTTTCTTTACATTAACTTTACATTTACATAATAATTATTTTATTTATTTATTAGAAAAATTGTAGAAATTTATACTGAGCGAATAAAAACATTAAAAAACTTATGCCAGTAAAAATCTGTATTTGAACCCAAGTATTTAATTATTTGTGTAAGAAATAAGTTCAATGTGTCTGATACAAAATGAAATTTGTTCTTATATTCTTTTTCATAAATCAATGAAATATAATTTATTTTTAAAAATAGATACTAAAATAGACATTTTTTTATATTTAAAATGTTTAAAATTTGTTAATTGGCAGGTTGGATTCTAAATTCTAAATCTATATTGAAAAATTTTTAATTTTGTCTATCAATGATATTTATATTTAAACCAGATGCTTAAGCTAAATAACAAAAGCTCAGTAACAATAATTGCTTAATTTACATTTAACATTATTTTATTTATATATATTTTACTAGAAATATAATTTCACACTAACATTTTATTAATATACATTTTCAATATTAATGTTATTTACGTACATATATATACACACATAGGGTAACAAATAAATCAATATTGAAGTTTTTATTCTTGTTTCTCGATTCTGTATTTTTATATAATAACTATATTGAAACTCAATAAACACAGTCGTATTTAAATTAACAAAAGTTTTCTTCTTCTGTATAAGTTGAAAAATACGTAGGTATTTTTCAATTTAAAGGAGCATTTTATAAATATATTCTAAAATTTTTATATATTTTGAAACAAGACAAATGAATATATTATTCATAGTAAATTTACAAGACAATTTCTTCATTAAAAAAAAATTTTTAAGCATTTTGCATAAAAATTGCTTCAAATTTTATACCATTATATATTTTTTTTAAATACCTTGAAATTTCCATATTTATTAAATCAACTAGAATAAAAATAGTAATTATTATATAATAATAATTGGATTATTATTATAGAATTATCCAAATTTTTTATACAGGTAATTAAAATTAACAATTTGAAAAAATTTTTCAATAAATGCCCAAGCCATCTCAATGTATTGTATAATGTTTAAAAAATATATTAATTATATATAATAAAATTTTATGAGCAAATTAATGAGTATAATATTAAAGGAGCATATAAATTAGTTATATTACTAGGAAATATATTATTTATCGAACAACAAAGTCAGGTGTTCGAGATTCTGTCCGACATACGGAACTTTCGCAATGCTATTTTATTGTTTGGAAATTCGTTAAAATTTTTGTATATTATGATTGCCAAAATGTGTAAATAATGATTGTTGTTTAAAGTTTCGTCTAGATTTAGAGTTTTTAATATGTTCATTCCTGTTGCATTTGTTACAACAAAACAAATTCATTTCAATATTGCTGTAAGAATTCTAGGAAATCAAAGTACGTTAGCTCCCCCTTCATGTCTATTCTAACCGTTCTTTATGGAACGGGAAACTCAAATTCATATATGTTCTAATACGTAATTTACCAATCATAATGCAATACGAAATCAAGAGCCAATGACTGACGCTTCCCCCTCCCGTCGGGATAATCGAACGAACACCCCCCGCGACGAAGAGGGGCACTTTACATAAATTAAACTGCATGGATTGTGCAGACTCAGTTACTTCAATTACTTCTAAATAGTTCATAGTCTCATGCAATGGTTATCAAACTCTTTTGCGCTTCTTCGACTAATTAAAACGGCGTCTTACACTGCATACGGGGGCACTATTTACAATATTCATACGGTGAGTGCGAATGACAAACACAACCCGGCAATCAACTTACAACTGATTGCCGCCACAACGACTTTACCAAATAAAGGAAAGTATTTCATTTGTTTTATATCATAGTCAAAAATCAAGCTTTAATTTTCCCTTTAAATACCCCAACATACAATTTGTAATTAGTTCAAGATATTTAATTTACAACTCCTATCGAGACAATATATTAAACTTTCTAGTCACAATATAAATGCAACTAAATAAATATCCGTATTATATTCGCCTTATTATTTATAATAAACACTATTACAGTAATCTACTATACTACCACATCGTTCGGAGAATTTCCTTTGATAGCTGCTGCTGCCGCTCCCCCTCCCACTATCTGCCTCTCTCCCTTCACGTCTTGGGGAGAGTTTTCACTGGGGATGATTCTCGAACACAGGATTACTTAATGTCTTGGAGTAAGAAAAAGTTTATAGTCCACCGTTTTCGATCTGTTAAATGTCGACAGCTTTTTAAAACTATTGTTTTTTTTTTTTATAGAAATCGTAAATAAATACAAATCAAATAAATAAAAGCGAAGATTTTCGATAATTATAAACGAAAGGTTTGAGTAGTAACTTTTGGATGAAGACTTTAACTTAGTAAATTTTTAATGTGATGTAGAAGTGAACATTAGATCAAATCGTTGTGTAGTTGGGTTGAATTAACCTAAAAAATTATTTGCTAAATTTTTTTTGTTTAATTTTCTGACTCGATGGTATATTTTATTTGAAACGGGATCGTAATTTTGATTAGGCATGTTTTCACTGTATAAAACGAAAAATATTTTCGTGTGTTATATAATATAATTGAAACGATGGGTTTGTAAGAAGACATAAAAACATTCTTATCCAGGAATTTCTTAATTAAAATAAAGTCAATCTATAGGAAAAATTTTTTCAGAGAAAGAATTTTATGTTATTCATAGAACTCTTTTATGTTCTAATCGAATTACAAATTTTTAACAAATCAAGGAAAGTCATAATAATAACAAATAATATCTTTCTGTTCCGCTTTTAACAAGTTTGTATTAATTATTTATTGTATATAATAAACTCTGCAAAAATACATTTAGATTAAGCATAAATTATTTGAATTTTAGAATTTTAAGGATCCCAAATAATTCATCTTTATAATTTTTTACATTTTTAATTGATGTAAACATAATATAAGAATTTTAATAATGTTTGAATCTAGTCAAAAATTCATTTTGAAAAATAAATTTAATAATCCATAACAATCTATAAAATTTTAAATATATAAAATACTAAAATAAATATAAAATTTGTTTTACATAGGTTTAAAAATATTTTTAAAATAAACATAAACATATTTTTAAGAAACTTCTATAGTATAATATACGTAAATATACAATATTATGATCTTTTAAAATACATAGAATTTTGATTTCCATATATTTATATCTTATTTATAAGCATTATTATTACTTAAAATTACAAAAATTATAATTTTCATTGGAAATATTTAAATACGTATCTATAATGAAGTGAAATTTATTAGTTCTGTAATTTTATTGGTTTTTTTCTTTTCGAAAATATATTTTGATTTTGAACTATTTATATTTGAAATAGGTGTTTTTCTATTGAAGATAAAACATTTCATATAAATTAATTAAGTTAAAAAATTTTAATTGTCAATTTTTTATTTTTTGTGCTTATTTAAAAAACCAATTTTTTTAAATAAAAAACATGAATATATAGATATATTATATTATGTTATTATGTTAAAATATTATATAATATTATTTTAAAAATGTATTGTTATAAACCAATAAATCTTTTATTATAGTCAAAGTGAAAATTCACCAATCGATTAATATATTAATAAATAATTCTTCGATGGAAGTATTGTTTGATAAATAATTAATTTAATTATAATTGTTTTATGAAAAATTATTATTCACAGTTACGTATAGTTACATTATATTTCAACTAATAATGATTACTGATAAATTTTGTATTTATTGCTTTAATCGGACTACACACGTGTAGTAGTAACTACTTTAAATTCTTACAATTCTTTTTTACAAATTTTATTTCTTGTTTCATTTATAGCGAAATAATTTTTTTTTGCACTTGTAAAAAATATTTGTATTTTCCATATTTTATTTCTTTAAAGAAGTATGTTTTATTCATGTGCGTGACATTGCTATAAATATAAATTTCTATGATTTAATTAAATGGTATTGTATCAAGTGGTATAATAAATGAAATTTTTTACTTTAACCGGAGGAAGCTTAGAATAAGAAATCTTTATGAGAAGGATTTAGCTTATACGGAAAAAATCTCTTAATAACTTAAAAGGAATTCATCTTTCAGTCTTTATTATTACATGAGCTGCTTTCATGTGAAAGAAAGTAGGTAAACTTTGAAAAGATGATAGTAATTAGTTACTTATTCTGCTGTTGACTATTCAAAATGAGTATACATTTGTATCAAAGTATGTTCTTTATATTATATACTGTAAAAGAAAAAATGTATTTATTATTATAAAAAAAAATGAATTTTTTTAATATTTGAGTTTTCAAGAGAAACGTTTATCTTGAAACTATTTGTTTTAATTAAATGAATTCAACTTAGATAATTTGACTGATTTGCCATAGTATTAGATTAAATAATATTAGATTAGAAATAATAATAATTATTATAATTATGAATTGACACTTTAATAATTAAAACATTTTTATTGAATGTAAAATTTTCTGTTGCTTCAATTTAATTGAATAGATTAATTCAATTCACTAGTTAATATTCAATAAATATTGAATTTTTTAAAAGAATATTTTAATTTCTAAGAAAAGAAAAACTAAAAAATTCTTATTTGTAAAATTCAATAATTATAAAAAAAAATCAAAATTAAATAATATATAGGCATTGTGTTGTTATTTTATTTTTGTTGAACGTATTGATTGATGTACTTGAATACACATATCTTTCAATTTAAAGTAGCATAATGAGGTGAAAAAGAATATTTTTGCAAATTTATAGCATCGTTTGAAGAGACAACAACTCTAACAATTCGTTCTTCAGTATTAATTTATTATTTAATGAGTATAAATATAAAACAAATGAGTGTAAAGTATAATTTTAGTTGTATTAATTCACTTTTATCATTTTTAGTATTTTAATAAATAACAATTTCAAATTCTACATGTCGTTGTATCTATCACACAATTGAGAAATATATTGACATTATTATTATATATATTCGTACATTATGTTTCATCCGATCGAAATAATAAAGAGAAATATTTTCTTTTACAGGATTATGAATTTCTTATTTGTATTAAATGCGACTTTTCAATAAATATAAATATAAAAAATAACTATTTCATGAATATAAGTTATAAGTTCGAAGCTTTATTGGAAGATTTAAAAAAAATATTAAATCAAAATAATAGTCAATAATTTAAGCAATATTTTATAATAAATTTAGATAAAATGAATTTTATAAAACTTTCTAATCTCCATGTTTTATATATTTATTTTAATTAAAAGTTATTGAAGTTAGAATTAAAATAAAATGAATTTTGCAATGTTATTAACCTTTTTTCATGTAAAAAAAAATAATCAATTTATTTATTCTTAGTTTATATTGAAAATAATTTTTACATTGTGCTTTGATTAAGCAGTTGAAAGTCGGTTTGCAAAGTCTATACATTTTTCTTATATGATACTTCAACATGTTTTTAAGCTAAGCTAGCATTCATGGTTTCGTCTTTGGTTCTAAAAGAAGAAAAAAATTCAAGGCAAGATCAAGTTGTAAAAGATTTCCTTATGAATATTTTCATACCTTAAAATTACCCCCAATTGCCAATGAATTATTTCAAATACAAAAAGAAAATTGAAAGTATATTTTAAGATATTATGTATCTTATGTGAAGAAAAAATGTTGAGGTGCTATATTAGAAGAATTAAATACTTTCTCGAATACTAAGAAAAAAAAAAACCATACAACTTTTTTTATAATAAATTTGGAACTAAATATTGTTATTTAAGTTTTAGTCGAGTTTAGGATGAGACATCGAATGGAAATATTGAGTGTGACGGGAACGAAACGAGGAGCGGAAAAAAAAACATCTGTGCTCATCATATAAAGAGCAAAGCTATTAAAACTTATTAACTTGCAGATGGACATACAGAATATGTTTTAGCGCTTGAAGAATTCCACGGAAATTTGTTTCCACTAAACAATGTCAACAATTATATGCAGATCGATTGTAAACTGCAAGATGTGATTCTTGCGACGATATGCTTATCAGGCGTTTTAGTGTTTATAGTCTGACAATTGCAGTCGGCACTTCGCATTTGAAACGTTCTATGTGGCTATGTGTACTTAGGGTTTGAGACGCAAGTTTTGAAAAGATTGTCGTAGAATAAAAATAATATTAATATTTTGTCCAAAAACAGATATTTTTATCTGTTTTATTTGCTCTTTGACCAAAATTGAAAACTCTTTAATGTATATGTATTAAGTAACATATAAATGCGATAAAAATACTTTTATTTAATAATTTTTTTTACCGTTTTGAATTATTTTTAGTATTCTCGATATTCGGTAGTCAATAACAAGTTTAGTAATTTATAAAAATTAATTTCACATTCACGGTTAATCACATTTAAAAAGCCTGAAAATCGTAACTCCTGCTTGTCATTTCCGTTTCAACGAGCGCACTTTTGACGAATTCAGCTATTTTCAAGGACTTTTACACTTTCGTAATGTCAAATAATCTTCAAAATTCGTCAACTTTCGGGTGATTGCCTTAATTCCGGTCAGTTTTTTTTTATTTCTAGTCCTGTTATGGGGGCTAATAATTGTACGATCCGCGCAATTAACGGTTTATCATTTTAGTTGGGCAAGTAGGGTGAGTGTCGGTCTCGATGGACAAGATCTCAATTAAAAAGTATAAGCTTGTGTTCTCGCCAGTGAGGCGGATTAATGTCCGATGTACGTGGAAAATAAAACGAAAAGAAGAGATTATATGCGGATGGAAGTGGCTTGAGATGAAACAATTAACGCTCTCGGCATAAAGGAGAGCTTTCCTTAAATGGCATCTTTACGAGCGATTGCTTGGTCCTTACTTCTTCTCTATCTTCTCGCTTAATGTACTTTTATTTTCAATTTGAGGGTGGACGTGAGAACGGCATTGTCTTATAGTGTTATAATAGTTTCTAATAGTTCCAAATTGGTGGTTGAATAATTTATACTACATATATATATATCTTTAAAAAACCGATTGTTTCTTTGATTATCTATTTACCTCAGGACTTTGATTATAAATAAGGTACTTTATTAAATAGATCTTAATTTTAAGAATGTATCTGTTGAAAATTATCAAGCACTAGTCGTTGATGAATTTCAAATTTATAAATAGATTTATTAGTATTTAAAGCTTATGAACATCAAAGTAATTCAATAAATGACTAATGAATAATTCTGATATGATATTTTTCATATAAAAGTATTTAGAAAAAATTGCAATTTGAAGTTTACTACTTATAAATAAATATAATTTGTTAATATGTAGTCACTTATAATATTCAAGAAAAATAATGATATATACGTGATTATATTCGTATTAAAGATGAGATAATCACAAAATGAGATGAAACGAAACGTATATATATATATATATATATATATAATTGTGGAAGTAGAAGAAAATTCGACACGTTTTGTGCAAAACATGTATATCACGGGTGAAAGTGTAACTACTTAGTTTTCTCCAAACTATTCCTTATTAAGTCTCCTATAACTTAACAAGGAATAGTTTCTCTCTCTCTCTCTAAAGTATCCATTTTCATATATATATATATTTTTACGAATCAACAAATTTTTTCAAATAAGTACGTTAAAAATATAGTATAAAAAATAATAGTGTATACAATGTAATGTAAATATAATAAAATAAAAATATATATAAGTAATATTGTAAATTATAATATATAATATTTAGTATATAATAAAAAACGAGTTTATCAAAAATTATAAATTAAAATTGTTAAAACAGAGAATCGTTTTAATTAAATATAAACTGACTTTTATATAGATTATGTACTCATTTGTGCCAAGAGGCAAGAATTAAAAAGTAGTTAATTTTATTTGATTGTTGACAATCCGAAATAACGATATTAAAGCATAAAATAATAAATAAATAATACTCGATAAAATTAAGTATATAATTATTAAAGTTTTTTCTTAGCTAAATAAAAAGTACTTAATTATGAAAATTATTATTTACGTAAGTTTTCTAAAAAGTTTTCAACGCTCTTTTTCCTACAATTAATAGATTATTAAATATAGCTAAAACTAGTTTTTAACAATTAGTTATAATCAATGTTATGTAACATTATTCGTGACTCGATTCTTCACTATTATTACGGATATATTTTCAATTAATGTTTCATTTTTTTTTTTTTGATAAAAATTCTTAAACGATAATTACAAGAAATTACCTTACACGGACGATAGTCGGGCGGTGCTTTTCATTTATCAAAAGGCGAAATCCTCGTGCGCGGTAAGCGCGATGCACTGAAAAAGCAACGATAAGGCAAGGCGTAGTAGACTACAGGAAAATTAATGTTTTTCTACATAGGATCGGAGTCATAAAAACAGCTTTGACAGCGTCGCATATCGGCCGACTTCAACGCCATATAATCGCGACGAGAGATTTCTCTGGGCTTATATGCCCTCGCCCCAACAAAACAACGAGGCAAAAACTCAAACGTACTTGGCTGCAGGCCTGCTATACCCGCCACATGACGATTAACCGGCGATAAAAAGGCAACTAAGCGCTTATAAATTGAGGCGGTCGGTGAATTAAAATACTCTCTTTAATTAAGAATGCGTTTAAATTTCGAATGCGTGCAGCTGCGCGTCGATGGTACATTTGACTTGTTTCTGCGTTTTCCGCGGCCATTTCTCATTTGGGGCCTTTTCCCGTCGCGTTTTTCATAATTCACGGGCTGGAACTTATTTGAAAAAGTAATTGTATCCTTTGAATGAGCTTTTCAACATTTTGGCGACTCTTTTCGAAATAATTTCGGAGAATGATGAGATATTTTGGATCGCCGGTCGGTGAGCTGAAACGCACTTCCAAATAAATTGGACAAATTTTTCTGACAAAAATATTTATTTCTAATTTTAAGGTGTATCACAGAAAAAAAACTGCACTATCGCTTCCTGTAGCTGGTACATTGTAACTGATATTTGCTTTCGAATATGATTATTTTTATCATAAATTTTAAATTATAATCGAATTTAGAATGCTATATCTAAGGTTACGATAACAAATGTATAAAAATAAATAGTTTTCTTGTCGACTCGTTTAATTTTCATTTCATAAGCCATTAGAAAATCTCATAGCTTAATGTACATTTTATGCAGATATTATATCTCTCAGAAGATTAAGAAGATTAATTAAGAATGGCAAAATAATAAAATATTACTAATGTTTCTTGAGGGCCTTCAATGTAATTATGTTCTCATTTTTTAAGACAATCATTTAATTAATCGATTTCTTCTGTAATATTACAGGTAATAAAAATTTTTCTTAGATGAATAAATATGCAATAGCACTAATATTCTGAAATAATTATTGTTTGCGGAAGCACGTGATAAAATGAAATTCATACGGTGATTGTTTTTTTGGAAAAAGTACTTTAATTAAAATAATTAAATAATATCGGAAATACAAATTATTATACTATTATATATATATATATATATTCGATTGAAATATTTGACGTCCTTAGATCACTATATTGACAACGACTATTATATTTCTGCAAATAGTATATTTCCGATAGTTTTACAGTTTTATTTATTTATAATATTACAAATATTTCTAAAATGAGACTTGAGAAGGAATAATAAATGTTTCTCATTTAGATTGATGAATATATATATATATATAAATAATTTTTAGAATATCTTTATTGCTTAATTGGGATTTTATTTTAATACAAATTCAATAATTTAAAGCTTTAAACGATAAAGGTAATGTACGTGATAATGTATATGTATATATATATATATATATATATATATATATATATACGCGACGTATTCAGATACGTGATCGTGTCCATGTTGGGGCGTACATATATAAAACATCAATCCGATCAATATTTTAAAGAACATCAGGACTCGTAAAATATATTATTTTTTTAAAATCGACAATATACTTTTCAATACATTAGTTTAATGGCCATGAGAAACCAATGCTTTATAACAAACCTCATTTTATGTAGAATATAATTTTACGTCATTTACTCCAAGTATTTTACAAATTCTCCCCTTAATATATTAAGTCATTCTTTTTTCATTGTATAATTAACTTCATAATATGGAATATTAAAGCACCGAAGGAAGTCATCGAGACTTCAAGCTTCGTTGAGGCCTTTCCTATGATTTATTACCCTTTTCAAGCGGGCATTTCCGGACTGACGATGACATACGGGAGCGTTTATAATGGGGCTGGAAGGATACGGTAACTTTGCTAGGACGGGGAGGAAAAGTGGAGGTCCGAGGATTTTCTGTTAGTTCCGATAAGTTTTTAGTCCATCACCTTTCCAATCTGCTCTATATAAAGAAATAAATCCTTTATATCCAATCAGTATAGTTCTTTGGCTGAATAATTTCTTTCACTTTGACGCACCTACATTTTAATTAAAAACTTAAAATTTTAATACATCCCGTATGATATTTATTATGAGTATTATAGTTAATAATGAGCATTGCTTATTATTGTATTGTAGGAACTTACCAAGTTTTCCAAGTGTATTTTGTATTTTTACTACATTTATTGTTTTATTAAAATCATTAAAAGTATAATATAATTTAACTTCATTGTTGTATAATGCACCAATATAATTAATATAATATATATTAATACAACACCAATATAACCAATATATATATATATATAATACTGCAAAATTGTGACTAATAGAAAAATCAATTATCCAAGTAAAAAGAAATAAATACAAATGTTAAGCTTTATGTATTAGAAAAAAAGTCGAAAAAAAAAACTGCATTAAATACGCGAAAAGAGAGATTAAACAAAGGGAGTAATAATATAAAATGTCTATGTAAAGTCATGCAAGGAAAGCCTCAAAGGAAACAAAATTTAGCCTTGAGATCAGATTGATGGATTGTAAGCACTGTATAATCGAAAATGGGCTTAGCCCCTTTTAATGGTGTATACCTTTGCATAAATGAAGTCTTACTCGATGTTTCTCTCTCTCTCTCTCTCTCTCTTTTACTCTGCCCTAATCGCAAATAATTATAGCCGTCACACATAATCTAACGCTAAGTAATGTAAATACGATTTAAAGTTTACTTTTATAGAGACTGCTAATCAACACTCAAATTAATTCAAATAACCGAATAAATGAACGATATCTATATTTTATTCTTTCAAGTTTAAATTTATAAGCAAGACTATAGAATCAGAGTACAATATAGAATACATAACAAATTTTACACCACTTTCAGTAAAAATATCCATTCGTATCATCATCACCTTTCTTAAATTTTTCCCTACATAAATTTTAATTAAAAATGATTGATCGGTATTTCAAAGATGAAACGAAGATTTCTCAATAAGCTTTTAAGTTTTATTTCTAAAGAAATCTCTTTCGATTTGTTAATTATACATATATTTTCAAATTTTGTAAAAATAATGATGCTTTTAAAAATTAAGGTTGGAAATGTTGAAAGTATTCTTAAAATAGATAATATTGGTTTTCAATTTCATTTATTGAGTCATCAAGATATAAATGAATAAAAAATTATAAACAGTAACTTATGAGTGCAAATTGAAAAAATACTTTCTTTCAATTTATTGCCATCGTGTAAAATATATCAGCTAATTTATTTAATATAAATTACCGATTGATTTATAAATTAAAGAGAATATACGATAGGCAAATATTACAATAGGAATATTTTAAATGTGATGTATGTTTATTTTAATTTTTTAGTCATTTTTTTAAATTATGAGTTAATTAATGATAATTTTGGATCAATGATAATGATTATAAATGCAGCAAAAGGTATAGAATAATGCTAAATTTTAAACAACGATAATAATTAAATTTTTTATGTAATTGTTTCAAGAATAACAATTTCATTCTCAGTATTCTCATGTATATGTTATTTTATAATTGATTTAGCCGACTGATATATCACTCGTTTGTACGAACTAATAAATATCTTTCAGTTATACACACACGATCACCGATCGCCATATACTATGCACGGGATTTTGAATATATTAATGCTAAAATATATGTATAGATAATTTTATTTAGGGAGAATCAGTCGATGTGCCTGTGCATCAACTCTATTCATAATGGCATCGAAAATTCGAATCTTTTTTGCTAATACCACAAGCCTTCTACATACATTTTGGGATTTTGGATGGAAGCTAAACTGTGATTGAAATAGAAAGGAACGATAATATTTACTCGAAGATTTAATAAATATGGGGGGGAAAAAATTATAAGGGATGATCCGATAATGTGATTATATAATCATTGAATCTATCGATAATAATATGTGCGAGGTAGACAAAGGAAGTGTAAGTGAAGCTGCATATCTTTGTTTCTTTATAGAGAAGTTTATTCAATAAGCTGTGTATTTAGTATATCTCTTACCCTCAATGTCATCATTCTGTCTGCATCGTCATTTTTATAGTACAGATTACTCCTTTTGAATAAGAACTATATATAATTTATTATTGACCCTAATACAAATACGCACTAAACTTATGATAATGTTTATATAAAATAAGTAGCATATTAATAAAAAATCTTCAAATTTGCATAAAAAATTTGATGCTATAATAAATTTATAAATATTAAAGAATTTTTTGACAAAATATACTATAATACATAAAACGATATACGTGCACATAATTTAATGAAAATTATTGTTACACCAAATCGATGTAATGTGCAACACTTGTAGAAAATTGTAATTCTAATATAAAATTAATTTTTAACTGAATATATTAGATAACTCACTATTCGTTATCTAATTAAAAGTAATTTTCAACAGTTTTAAGAATATCAATCTATTATTCGTCCAAAAGAAATAACAAATGATTTATATATAAAGGTAAACATTTTTAGTAATGTACTATATATTATTTAACTAAATTTTATTAAGCTTACGTAAAGATTGACACATGAAGAGATTGAACGTTATAAATATCTGTTTGTGGCCTATTAAACGCTATATAAATAATATATAAGTATGTGTGTAGTCTCTTGTGCATACTTACAAAAATGGTTGAAGATAAACAACATATTTTTATTACTATAAAGTACTTGTCTGTAAACTATACAGCAAGAAATGAGAAAATGAGAGAGAGAGAGAGAGAGAAAGAGAGGGATGCATTTATTTGATAAAAAATCTTGAATCTATATGAAAATAATTAACTTTTCGTCTACGCACACACACATGCGGTAAACTAAGAAACATACAAGAACAAAAAGTTTTATCTTACAAGAAATATTATTTTATAAATAAACATGAACTAAAGAAGAATATTTTATGTACTTATAATTACAAATTCAATATATATATATATATATATATATATATATGTATGTATGTATGTATGTATGTATGTATGTATGAATGTCAGTAGTTATTGATTTAGTATTATTTTTTTTCGTGCTTACGAAAGTACAGTATTTTACATCATTATAAGGCAATAAAAAATGTACAGTTTTAAAAAGAATTATGATGTCTTTCATCAAATAAAATATTTCAATTTGTGTACATGAGCTATTAGATTTAATGACTTTTTTATTTTAAATTTAAATTTTACTTTTTTTTAATTTTAAAAATTACAATTTGTTAATTGTAAGATTATTTCAGCATTTAATACACGAAACTATATTCCATAATTTCTTCGAATTACTTTATTTTGGAAACGTCTTTTAAAATAATAAATTACGAAATATTAGCAATTCTAAGAATATATGAATTTTTTGAAAGAATAGATCATTTCTGGATTTCATGCATGTCTCATTATATAGTTTATTAAGAGATATTATACATTTGTTTTAATTGGCGAAAAACAACTTCAAAGTGCAAAAATTTATTAATATACAATATTAAAATCAGAAAAGAGATACGGATAATAAATTAAAAAAATTCTTATTATTAACTATCTACAACTTAAATTTAATAATACATAATAATTATTTATAATGTCAGCTTAATTGAAATCTCGGTACAGCTGTGACTGACTTTAATAATGAGCTCTCGCTTATTTACCAGGAATGCAGAACTTGGCGGATTTGGGAAAACGGCGCAGAAAATCCGCGTCTAATATACAGTTAGTTTATAAAAATTTTTGCTTTTGTTTTCAATTTAATAAATTGAAATGTTCATAAAAAGAAACTTCAGCGTTGAAAATACATATTAACATTAAATATCAAATATTATTATTATTATAATATGAAACATATTTTTTCTAAAAATATAATCATACCTTTTGGATCCTTTTTCATAAAATGTTGACATAAATATATTGACAATTTTTTTTGTTTATTATAGAAAGTATAAATTTGTAGCCTTTGCGATGTATTAAATTTTCAGCTAAACGATATAAAAGAAATCGTGTAATACGGGATGTAACTTTTTTTATAACAAAAGTACTACTATATCTCAATTGTCTTGAATAACTATGTAATAAAAAAAATACGAATAATAAATATTTTAAAGAGATATAAATTACTTATTTTTATATATCCTATCCATTGATGGTATTCATGAGAAACTAATGGCATAAAAATCCGTGGGTCCAAATACATTAAATTGCAATAACAATATAAATATGTAGATTGTGTAAATATGCCTGACATTTACTCACCATTGATGCGCACTTATCTTCTATTTTGAATTCAATCCATGTTTTCGCATTGACCTTGATAAGGTCACACTTGCATTTACAATGCTTTCCATCATCTTGGAACTATTTGAAAACTAATATAAAATTGGAAAAGTGAGTTTGAAACGCTTCTATTTTAATTTAAAAATTTTAACAAAGCTAAGTTTTATTTTTTAACTTTAGTGTTCATTTTGATTTTGTTACTTTAAAAAATATTAATGACAAATTACCTTGGATAATGATAATTGTTGGGGAAGCGATTATCAAGTATTCGCGTGACTCAGATCGGCAGATTTATCGCCTTACTTATCCTGCGATACAAAGTCACATTTTTTATTTCAATACAAATGGATATGTAATTAAAAAATAATAATTTAAAATAATATGAATTGGTGGTAATTATGTAAAGTATAGATAATCTTAACGCAAATACTAGTCTTTTTAGTGTTTTATTTTTATAATTGTATTTATCTCATTATTTGTTCTATTAATTATTTATTTTATATCTAAATTGCTAATTCACATTAGCATCAAAGCTTTGTTCACAGTTTTTTTAATTGTAATTGTAGTGTTCATATTACTTAATTGTTCAATATTTTGAAAGCTAAACTTTTTAACGTTTTCTTTACAATAATATTTTATGAAAAAAGTTTCTAGGAACTTAGATATTTATATATATACATATATATATACATATACTGATTTTTGATTTACAACTTAATTTAATTTGTAAAAATAAAGTTATACGAAGAAAAGTAAATTTTATTTATAATGCTTAAGAAGTTTGTGTAATACTACTAGTATTGCACAGAATAAAAATTCAAGTAAATGTTAGAAAATTGTAGTAAAATACAGATTATTGGAAGAAGATATGGGATAGATATAAATGTGACATAATATATATTTGATTGATAAAATAGATGAGATGTAGTAATGGTAATAGTAAAATACATTAATGAAAATTGTATAGTCGACATATAAAAACTAGCGTATTAAATTTAAACAAATAAAGTAATAAACGCGAATAACCATGTATTCAGTAAAATATACGATAATATATATATATATATATATATATGATAATAGTTAAATAATATTCAGGGGTATAGACTCCATATACGGTCGAGATATATAATAAACACATTGGCTTATTTATTTATATACGTGAATTCAATGTGCTGTTTATATATTTACTGTACCTGAACATTATATTCCGAGTTTGTGTCATGTTGCTAGTTAAGCTTGAAGAGCTGCATGTGTGATTACTTTGTGTGTGTTTGTTACGCATCAACATTGATCACAGCTTATCATTACATATTTGGTAATATTTTAAGCGTTAAAAACTACGAATATAAATTAAAAATGTTACAGTATACAGTATATTTGCAAATTTTTTTATAAATTTATTTATAATTCATTGATATAATAAATATACAATTGAATGATATAAAAGATTATCCTTTTGTTGGATTTTAAAGGAAGTAATATATTTTTTTAAATATTCCAGGACTTTTACTTTAGGGACTGAGAAAATTATATCAATCTCTTTTATATTAGATTATAATAGATTATAATAATTTCAATTTTTCATATTACGCTAATCATTGTCTACTTACATACTACGTACACACAAATAATCGCACAGATAAATAATCCGGGCCATTTGCAATATAAGTATATATTTAATATTTGACATTTAATAATCAAATAAATATCTTTACGATGATTTATTTGGTACAAATGAATATGTAGGAAGAGAACGTACTTCGATATAAAGCACTGTTAAATATCTATTTATAAGGTCCTTTCACAAATATATATACGAGTCGGATCACATTTTCCTTTGAAACATGATTGAGGCAGCACGCATTCTATATACCGACGATGAGCTAAATCGCTTATGATTGTGTCATGGGGAATCCCTAAGGCCTTCGCCATATGTATTTGCACATGTATGTATCTGGGAAGAATGTTCAAAAAGAAATAACATAAAAAAGAGATATCAGTTCTTTCCAGAGGTCGTCAATCATTTTCTGAGCTATAAAATCCTTGCCACATAAGAAGTCGCCGTATAGATAATTTATACGGAGGTCTTTTTATTTAATACTGTTGTTGATAATAAAGCAACTGTACTTTGAATCTTTACAAAAGAGAGCGAAGAGCAAAGATTTTCCTCAATTATCATAATTTTACGAGTTTCTTGGTCTGCGCTTACCAATATAAACGAAATATTTTATAAAAATTTAAAAAAAAATTATTTATACGTTTTTAAAATTGCAATACGCTTACGTAAATGTTTGATTTTTCTTTTCAAAATGTTTTCCATGATAACAGAAAATATCTTTTTTTTCAATATCAAGTCAATAATCACAGGACTTTAATAACTTCTTTAATACTAAGTTACGGGAAGCAAAAAATTAATTTTATACCTTATTTATCTACAAATAAATTCATTCTCATTATACGCCAAAATAGTTTGATTACATTGTATATATCTATTTTGTACTTTGATGTTCATTATTTTTTAACCAATGGAGAAGGTAAAATAGTTCAATTAAAATATAACACTTTTTAACAATAAATTTCATTTAAACTGTTATCAGTAATTATTTATTGCTTTGAATTTACATAACATTTTTTTATTCTAAAGTCATAATTGTTTAATCATATAAATTATCTACAAATAACTGTTTAATATATTGTTTTGAAATATAATATTTATTCAAATATTAACCTACATATGCATTATGGTTAATTATATGGTACAATTAATATAATTTTTTTAAACATGTAATATTTTATTTAATATAAAATATTATATTAAATTTGTAATATTTTATATGTTACTTAAACATAAATATTTATATTTTTTATATTATAAACATAAATATGTAATATTTTACATTAAATAAAATATTTTACCATTTTAGTATTCTTCTCTGATTATTTCAGAATGCCATCCTTTAACTTTAATAGATATTGTTAATGATAATTATTATTGTTGTATTTAAATAATTATTAGCAACTGGATCAATTGAATAATAATCATTATTAATTCATTATCTCCCTACGTATCCACAAATTAAATTAACTTGTGATAGTTTATATTTCAATTGTTTTCAGTGTTTCTTTCTTTTATTGTATTCTATATCATACAGTTTTTTTATTACATTCAGATAAATTAATTATATTTCACTTGGTTCAAGTATATTACGGACAAATTTATTAGAATGTATATTTTATATCAATGAGGCGACGACTTTCATTTTTATAAATTTATAACAATCCAATAATTTTTAAATACATGGATCTCACCATTATCAATGATGTGTTTGTTTTTTTTAAAATAATGTAAACATAATAAGTACAATTAAATACTAAAAATGTTTATTTTATTAACAATGTTTTTATTCCGTTTCATATTTTTATAATAAATTTTCATTCATAAAATAATTAATTATAATTTATTTACCAAAAGGATAACAAATCAAATAAAGTGTTTTATTCGCAAATGTTAATATACATTGGGTAAATAATTTTTAAATATGGGTATAAAATGTAATCTCTATTTTTCTATTAATTTACTTATTATTAAGATCTCCAAGTTAATTTAATCTATCAATTAAACTATATTTACTTATAAAGTGCTTCGCGAAAAGATTTCTTTAATTGAGTAAAAAATTTTTTTTTAACCTTATGATTATAATAAATAAAATAAACAATAACCGAGTTCCGTCGAATTTAGGGAGAAACGACTTAAAATGAATAAAATTTTCAAGAGAAAAAAGCTAAGAAAGAAATGAAGAAATTCAAATCGTAGTAACACGTAGATGCATAACAGTTGACATGTTTTTCCAATAATTTCAAGCTGTGGGAAAAACAATGAAAGAAAAACTGAGGGGAACTTTTACCCGTGAGAACTGCGTTCGCTACAATCGAGCGATGTGGTAGTTCGCACTCAGTCCATCCTTCTCCCTCCCGGTTTCTCCCTCAGTTGAGAATTGCATTTACGCACGTATAAGCTTCGGCGGTATCGTTTTAATAATTCTTGTAAATCTCGCGAACTTCTCAAACGAATTGAATATGGAAGACTTACAACGACAAACAGCCGATACCACGTCTACGCTAAACTCGATGTGCTCATGCGCAATGAGCAGAGAATCAAAGGAACTCGGCGATCCCGGAGTTCGGAACGCTGTCACGTCCGTTGTCATATTATAACTCGATATACAAATGTTCTTTTGTATATTGGCCTGCGAGAATATACAGTAAAAATTATGGCCGAGTGCTTACACTTCCAGATATTCCAGAACTGGATCCTCGAAATGAAATCTATTTGGCCCTCTCTCCGTCTCTTTAGTCTCTCTCTCACTCTCTCTCTCTCACACTCTCTCTCTCTCCACCTCTCCACGTTCATATTTCCTTCGCTTCTTTTATGTTCCTTTTTCGTTTATTTTACTTTGCGCATTCAATAATGGAAAAGCATACCCTTCGCGGACAATGTCACTGGCTTTATTGTCGATGACTCGAAATCTTGTTTCAATATTGTCGTAAGTAATACTTATATTTTTATTTCGTCGCAATTATAAACGCGAGTCTGAAGTAATCATTTTTTATACTCTTTGTAAAATAGATCTTAAAAAGATGAATGTTGAATTAAATACATTTGTCAAAGTTAAATATTGCGATGATTTTAGGCTGGGTTTAATGCTCTTACCAGACAGTCTGATTCTATTTCAAAGTACGAATATAAACTTCAATTAAAATCAATTTTACGACAAAGATAGATACTTTAAATACTTATTTCAATTTTATTTACCATTTAGATTTTATGTCGATATTATAATAATTATACTTGACTGATCGTCATATCTTAAACGCAACAGATGCACTTTTTTAATTTGAGAAATTTAATTTGATTTTTATTAGAAATATCGTTCGACGTCGCTGTATTCAAATTTTAATCTTAGAACGTAATATTGTCTCTATAGTAAGATACGAGATAAATATTTGAATTAATATCATTATTGATTTTAAATATATATATATAGTTTATATTGTAACAGACATGAATATCCCATATTTTTATTATGATCACATGTACATACTAATATTAAAATTTAAATTACAATGCATATTTTTTTTTGCTGAACATTAGTAATATTAATTAAAAGTAAGTAATGTAATTAAAGTAGTAGTTAATTGCATGCTACTAGCAAAAATACTTCCAAAGTTATCTGAAACTTATGATTTAATTAAAAAAATTTTAGCAATTAATTATTTTACAAACATGTCTCTTCTATTATTACTATAATATATCAAATGTCATTAAGTACCGTTACAGATGACATTGAACGTTCCTCAAAATCAGAAAGTGCTCCCTCTAGAATTTCTGCTCTTGTCAAGCTTCTTCAATTATGGGCCAAGACTCTTTGCCTCGATCGTGAAAAATATTCAAACTTTAGAAATACGTTTGCCATACACGTGCTTTCAGCCAATTCTATGTTTTTCGTTTTACCCTTCGACAGGCTTTCGTAACCCTTCAAGGAGAATACGAAAGACTGTACCTTGTATACACTTGTTTAAATAATGGGATTTATCCTTTAGCTCGAGCTATCGTAAGTTTTTGTAAATCGAGCCGAATTTTTGGCGAATGTGATCGCTGGTTCGAAAAGTTTGTCGACGAATATGCATAATTTTCCCTTTCCTACATTCTTGGTCCCATAATCGAGAAAGACGCGCTTATAACTGAAGCGCATTTTGATAATTAATATTATTCTTCTTATAATTGCACTATATTATCATTTGCGTTAGCGATACATTATTCATCTTCAATAACAATTTCTTCATATCTTTCGTAGAAAAATACTAAAAGGATTATTAATAAAATCGCTAAATAAATTGATCGCTTTTTTCTGGAAATAATTGATGATTAAATGAAATTGATTGGAATTAAGTTGTGAAGTTATTACTTAACACTTATAAATAATTGAAAGACCTAACATAAAACAAAAAGTTATTTTATTTGAGTGGATATTAAAAAAAAAAAAAAAATGAAAGAAAGTAAAGAAAAACAGAATAAAAATGATATATCAACGAACCTTCTATTCAATATTGTTGTCGGTTAAATTATATTTTTTGAGGCATTTGTCATTTTTATTAGATTATCTAACTTTTTAAATTTCAGGCAACGATTCTTTATATATATATATTTTAATGTTAACATATATTTTAAATATGTTCAAATTGCAATTATTAATAATTAATTACCTAAAATACGGAATAATACTTATTACTCATAGCTGTACCAAAAGTACACGTTATCAATTATATCCGAAGAAAATGAGGTATTATAGTTTTTTTTTGTACAGTAAGCGAAACATGAAAAATGGTATGTAATATAGCTTAAGGTCACATTTAATCCAAAGTGTTCATATGCTTAGCTTTGGTGGCCATTCAAGTCGAAACTAAACACGTGTATCCTCGATCACGGATTTTATCTGATCTCTTAAGCCCCATCACTACTTTGCTTTCACAAAAATCATTATTTTTCTTTTCATGCAATAAGGCAGTCGTAGTAATTATTGAATGTTTATTACGACTTTCATTTTTTTTGTAATAGTCACTTTTTTGTTAAAGACTATTAGAAATTTATGCGATATTACGCGATGGAATATTCAAAGATTCTAAATTAAATTAAAGATTATATATTTATACTTCATATTAGGAGTTACTTTAAATCTATTGAAATATCTATTTTATGAAGTAGTGACAAATACAAAATTTTTACAAAAGAATTGTAAAGATATAAACGTATATTGCATTAAGTTCTTCGTGCATCTGTATTATTTGAAATGATTACCGTTCGCGTTATTTGCATTATTAAAACAAATTTAAATGTAGCATTGAACATATAAATAACCATATAATAATACGTTAATCGAACTTGAATAGCTACAATTGTTTATTTATACGGACTCAAATGAAAAATTCAAGTGAAGTTTAATATTGAAAGTATTTCAAAGCATTATCGATCTGCTGTACTTCTGTCACTTTTGAAATTTATCTAAAGCTGCATAATTTACTATAATTAGGAAAAAACACATATACTAAATAAAAATAAACTAATGAGTAAAAAAATGTTTACATTGGTTAGGATGTCGGTGCATTTATAATTGACGAAAATATTCTATGAATAATATATATATATATTTGAAACCAAGGAAATTATCCGCAGTGCACTGATATTAAAATAAAAATTTTACATTAGTGGTTTTCCGGTATGAAACTTACGAGTGAAGAAACGGAGCTTGGAAATGCTATTGGTCATAGGAAAAAAATACGTAGGACGAAAATGCATTCCAAATTAGTAGTAGTAGTACATAAAAAACTAGCCTGACCATTTTTTAAAATTGCTTTCTGATAATTCTCGGAAGAAAATAGCGAGTTTAAGCATTCATTTTTCCGTAAAGTAGAATATTTTCCTTTCATTTTTAACTTTCGTAGAATATTATTTTTTATCTGCTATAATTCTCGGCAATTATTTTATGCCTGATTGAGCAGTATGGATAAAACGCCAATTATTTTCATTGTTGGCCTGGTTATGTGATGCACTATTTAATGAAATATAGCGTCATTCTATAAAATACTATTCGTGGTCACTTAGTTTCCCATTAGGCCTTTTTATTATTAATACAATTTTAAAGCAAGAAAGAAAATTTAAAAGTTTAGAATGAAATACAAAATATTCAAGCTATCAATTAGTTCACAAACTTGGTACAAATACTCTTTTTGAACGAAATAGGGTTCATTATAAACTATAACTATTGACGAATTTAAAAAAAATTGAAAATAGTAATTATGTTATATGCTTCGTGAATCTTTAAAAGTAATAGAATTAAAAGAAAAAGAAATGTTTAATAGATATGATAAATTAATTTTTTGTTTGGATTTCAGTTTTTTCTAATCCTATTATTATGATTATTATTATTTTTATTTATTAGTTTATAATCCTATTATTATTATTTTTTATAAAAATTTTTTATGAAATATATATGTAATCTATACATGTATTACTAGTACAAAGTATTGCTCCTCACAATATTTTTTACTTTATCATTCGTATAATGTTACATACTTAATTTTATCTTTAACTGTTAATCTAATTGTACAAATTATAAGAAAATAATATCGAAAAAGAATTTTATCTACGTTTTTTTTCTGTATGCGTGTGCGTGCGTGTGTGCGCGCGCGCGTGCGTGTGTGTGCGTGTGATTTATAATTGAAAAAAATGCGTTTTGACGTGAGGTAATAGAGAGATATATAGGTTGCATTAAATTCAATTCGTATAACGTGTACGACGTGCTAGAAACCTTATTCAATACCTGGATGAAATTCTGAGCTGCGAAATCAATTCTCTGTATTCATCGAAATTCTTCGTGTGAATATAAAATTCCGCTAATACATTCAGCAATTATTTTTTGTTTAGAGATTACAAAAGATATATCATTAAAACATGGAAAAATATAAATATAATTTAAAAGTTTAATAAAGAAAAAAAGAATTTGTTTATATTTATAGCAATAAGAGAGTATAATTAGTTTATTAAGCGTATGTTTTTTATTCAATTTTTCCAAAGTATATACATAAACATAAATTTTAAAGATATACAATGATTAAAAATAGCAGTGATTGGAATTGAAGGGCTGAAAAAGTTAAAAATTGAGTAAAATACATCATTTTATTGGTGAAATATAAGTTCTGCCCAAGAAAGATCATTATTGTTTTGACATTTGGAGGAAGAATAGATTTTGTTGAGAAACAGATTATGATCTCTATTATTTTGGGCCTCATGTATATCAGCGCACATCAATGCCAGAACGAAGTCTGATTATAATTATAACATATGACATGTAATTAATTGTTATATACAAAATTTCCCATTATATTGTTAATTATTATATTTAATAATTAAGATTTTTGTTATATTTTGGTTACTTTAACGCGTCATAGTTTTTATCGAATACAATTGAGAAATTTTGTAAATTTGTGTATTTCTCTCTCTCTCTCTCTCTCTCTCTCTCTCTATCTTTCTCTCTATGCATACTTTGTGTATGGGTGTGCGTGCTGTGTATGCGTGTATATGTTTTGAGTGCGAGAAGAATGGTGCGAGGAAAGGAGAGCAGCGAATAAAATGGGTGGGAAAAGGGAGGGGGGAGAAGGGAGGGTGGAGGTAAAAGTATGATCGTTGGGCGATAGAAGCGTAACCGAGTGGAAAAAGGAAATGTATTATTACGAACCGCTAAAAGGTAGGTGGTAGGTTTCCTTTCCCCAGGTTAACAGCAGTCTGCGACTTACCATCACTCACACAACTACAGATTTAAATATGATACGAGTCGCGATTGTATTTTATAATTAGACGCTTATGCATAGCTCGTTAATAATAATAATAAATAAGAAAAGAATAATTGAAAATACCTTGGCATAAGCATTGATGTGCATTGTATATGTTTAGTTAACATTTATTTTTATAAATTACAATTCACGTAGCATCAAACCAAAGTCCAATCCAGTATGTGAAATAGTACTTAACTCAAATATTTCTCGTCTCAATATACATTCAGGCGTGAAATTTGTTTTTACCCCTCCCTCCCCCTCGCCTCCCCAAAAAAAAACTACGCGTGACAAACAGAAGCAAGTATCAAAAAGTCAATGTGATACGCATAAAAGTCGCGAGATTTTCAAAGATCGCATTGCCTAACAATATGACCCGGCCCGAATGGATAAATAAGGTGAAATCAATTTTTCCGAATGTTACAATACGGCTCCAATAGTTTCTTTGGCGAGCGTTATTGGCATCGTTGGTCGTCGGCTCCTCATTCTCTTAGAATAGCGATATCGAAGTCTGTCGTGTCACTCTGCACTCGGAGGCGACGGGACGCGATACGAATAAAAATGAGGGCCGGAGGAAACTCTCGCCTCACCCCCCTCCGCTTGACACCGCAACGGTAATTCGAGGGCTGCGCAGACGATCCGAGCTGCGTTTTATATTCAGGCAGCTCTTTTTCCACGTTCGGAAAGAGTAATAGACTTTCTGTTTTCCGAACTAAGCGTCGAGCACCTGCTCGGGAAAGTCCAAAACCTCCATAAGCAGCTGATCTTGTTAATGTTGCCACATCCCATTGGAATTTGCATTTTGAAGTTGCGCGTGAACTTGTTGTCTTCGCCGTGGCTGCTTTATATTCACGAACAATTACATAATCAGTGATTATTTAACGCCTTGAGATATGTCCCGTTACCCTCCAAGTATTCCAAGTAATATCGCATTTTTTTTTTCATAAAACTTACACGTAACCGCCGCTATAATATGATCAAAAGATTTATTGTAACATATGTCAAATAGAGTATATAAGGTACTGATAGACATATGACATAATGTAGTTATTTCCTAATAATAATAACAATATTATTATTATTTCCTTTGCATGCAAACAGTGTTTAGTGAAAAAAATTTCTTTCTTATTTGTTTTCTCTTAATTGTAATAATACATTTTATATTTATTTTTATATTAAAGAACAAGTTTATTATTACGAAATTTAGTTACTTTATTGGTTTAATATATATAATAAGAAGCATAATATCCCTTAAATTCAGCTTTATTAACAAAAATTAAACAAAATAAAATGTGTTCAATGAATATAGCAATAAAAAAAAACATTATGTTACATACAATTTTAAATAATAAAAATATTACGCTCATGTATAAGGTGGTTTAAGGAAATTTAATAACTGAAATTTGTCAAAATTGTTTAACCTTCACTTCTAATATACTCGATTTAAAGCCTTTAACGTGACCTTTATATATGAAAATATATATAATAGTCATGTGGTTTCATATTAATGACTAATTACTTTTATAATTTATCAATTAAAAAAAAAGTCAATATTATACTCACTATTCTACTTACTATATTATACTCACTATTCTACTTACTATATTATGCTTATTATTACAGTTACTATATTCTACGATCACGTCTATTAACTAGTATTTGTTATTTGTGTATATTGATTGTTAATTAAATAGTTTTTTTTTTTAAATTAATGATACCTGTTCATAATAAAAACAGATGAGACTAGAAATTTTATAGTAGCTTAGTACTTAAGGCAACACAATTAGAAAATTTTAGTTGGAAAACGAGGGTCAAGGCTAAAATTGAAGCGTGACCTCGGAAAACTTTCTTTCTCTTGTTACTGGTCTGTTTTGCGTAGAAATTAGTTTTGCAGTTTTACTTTTATTTTGAAATATATCATTTATAATTACTTTATCAAACAATTTAATTACACGAAGGGGCAAATTATTAATTTTATAAAATTACTCTGAATTACTTTTCAATATCATTATAGTACTTTCACTTAAGATACGTATTATTATGTAATAATACATTTATAATGAGATACGAGTTACAATGTTGATGCACTTACTCGAACGGATTGATCTGCTAAACTAGTATGAATAGTTATTACCGTATGTACTGTGCCCTTGACGTATTTCTATTTCAGATGCCATCAAGTACTTCCAACTAAACAGCGTTTGATAGATTATCCATGACATTATACAATTAATATTTGCTTTTTCGTGGATTCTTTCTTCTCATCGCATTACAGTCATATTACAAAGCTCAAGTAAGTTATAAATTTATTACTAATAATAATCATAATAATAATAATAATAAATACTTTCTCTATAATTTACAGCAGGAAGTAAATTGTGAACAATTTAATCTTTTTATTTAAAAAATGTGTAAGATTGTTTTTTGTTTCAATTTATATCTACTTATTTTATAATATTTATATATTTTAAATTACTAAACGCAGATTTATAGTAAATAGATAAATAATATATTGGAGACCGTTTTACATATGAAACCATACTGTCTATATACGATTTTAGAGAACATTCGAAATGTATATTGTAACGGAGAAAAATTGATACTTAAAACCGGGATAACATTTTACTTGCAGAAAATCTTTATTTATACGACAAAATAAAGTACAATTGTTATAGCAGATGTTTTATTGAAACGTGTATTATACTAGTTTCAAGTTTAAAATTGATTTTATTTCCAAATTGAATTTATTATTCAACAAATAATTTTACTGTGAATTAAGACTCAATTTGTATATATCCGTTTATATATTATAAAGCTAAAAATGTGTTTTCCTTAAACATATGAATACGAAAAATTTATATTAAAATAAGAATATCCATTGTAGATACTTGGATGTGTCATGTTGATTCTTGTTATTAGAAAAATCTACTTTAATTGATATTCCAAGTTCTCTAAAAATCTAAAATTTTATTTAAGTAATTGTGTTGTTTGGAATTAAACCTTTGGAAGAAAGTATGAGTAATATGGCTTGTTAAACAACTATTTTTAATGTAAATACTTTGAATAATGAGATATTTCAAATTACATTAATTGATAAACGTTTTTTTCTCTATTGTTCTATATATTTATTTGTAATGGACAAAGAAGCTTATAGTTTATAATATGAAAAATTTTATCTCAGATATATTCGACGTTTGATGTCAAAGGTCTTTACAAAGAATTGTGTATAAGTTTATTACATATATAATAAATCAAGAACAAACAAACATAAACTACGTTTATTCAAAGCAGTTGTTTATGTGCAAAATTTTCTTAATTAACGCTAACGAAAAATAATAAAATAATAATTTTAGGCGTTTTATTTTAATGTTATTTTATGACATAATAATAATGTATAAATGTAGTCATGGGATTATTGCGCAAGTAAGTAATAATCAGAGTACAGATATGTAAGTTTCTTTCAGTATAATAAACTTACCCAGATGAGATGAGACTATTTAAAATCAACCTTAGCTTCAAGAATATGAAGTACTTGGTTTTTTATGAACTGACCATATCATTTATATATCCGATTGCACCTGTAATATTTTACACGGGGATATAGTCATGTAATATTTCAATTTTCACAATTTCTTCCTTTCAATAGCGATATACCGCCTTCTCCCTTTCCATATAGACACACACACACATCCCATTCTATAAACATTAAACCTTCGTAATAAACTATATGATTGTTTTTGTTACAAATAGATGTGTTGATAATTTATGTTTACTATCTTCGTTATTAATTGGTTTTTAATATCTTCTTCGAATTTTCAAGCTATAAATTATCAATGAATGTGCGCCAGATTTTAGACACACATGTTACATACACTATTCCTTCCAATAATTATTAGACCAAAATTAACCACTTAAACTACTACTCAAATAAACTCAGAGCCTGAATTATTATGTTGGAGAATGTTAAATATGAATTAAGAATTAAATGTCATTCGGTATAATAATGAAAGTACGGTAAAAAACGTACAGAAACCGCCAATAATTAAAGAGCCCCCTTTACCACTCATCAACTAATAATTAAGACTTAATTTTCTTTACTACGACTATTTTCACTAAAATTAATAATTTTCGATCAATTTTAGGACACGCATTTCATTGTTTGCGCATCATAATAAAAAGGATTTAAGGAATGGCTAACTTCGCTGAATTTTTCTAGGAGCGTCCAGGAAGTTAATTACTACGAATTTTGCAGGGCCTATGAGAAACGTGTAGTGCCGTCTGGCTTTTGATGATTACGAGCTCCGACGTACTTACAACTTTAAATAAATCGTCGTCTCCTGCGTGGACTCTCAACGGCCCACTCTTAAAATTCACACGACTTTTTCTCAACTTTGAACCTCGAGCCGCTAAAACCCCCCATTAAACCTTGACTCGCGATAAATCTTCTTCTTTATTCTCTTATTACATGTCTTCCGTCCAGCTTTAAAAACATCGCCAAGTTCAATTAGTCAAGTGCATAAAGTGATTATTGGCGATTCATGAAATAAAATTACACTTCCCGTATTAGAGCTTACACGCTGACGTGAATGTCAGCCTCAATTATAGTCTAAAATTGTCATCGGGTACTTTACTTGATTATTTTGGTGACGATATTACGATGAATAGAGGGTGTAGTTAGTTATATACGTATAAACAATACTACTATCAATTTAACGGAACTCAGTTTAACCAAGGATTATTTATGCACTTTAATGGCTAGTGATAAGAATATAAAATTTAACGTAAAAATCTAGTAAAAGTACTATTCTCGAATTTCTTATTCATTTATTAATATTTATTGTTTTTAATTATGAATTTTTAATTGAAAAGTGCCGCTTCAGCTTAAATCTGCTGTAATTAATTGATTATTATATAAATACTCATTATTATACAATTAGTACACGTAATGCAATACATTTCAATAATACAAATATATCGCTTAAATAGTTTGATTTAATATTAAATATCAACTACAATTACATATATATATATTATATTTTTGAAAGCATATAACACACATAAAATAAAGCATAAGATGGTAAATCTAATCTTTAATAATACTAATACTTTCTACTACTTATTATCATTATTTTAACTAAATTGAATTTTTTATATTAATTTTGGGGAAAATAATGACTAAGATAGAGCGGGACATTCTAAAGGAAAAATTGCAATGAAAAAGAGATAAAATACATTTTGTGCAGCTCTTATAGTCTTATTTGATTTTTTCTCAATCTTAGTTCTTGCTATTTTTGTCGAATTTTTCTATCGATAATCTATATCTAGGTCAATGCAATAATGGCAAACTTGGTAAAAAAAGTTTTAATCTCCTATCACTTATTAATAGTTATTCAATCTATTAATTTTTTGACAATTTATGATGATGGCATGTAGATATCTCTCTCTCTCTCTCACTCTCTCTCTCTCTCTCTCTCTCTCTCTCTCTCATAAATGTGTAAAATTTATTGATAAGTGAATTAAATAATAATAATGAAATAATATTTTAATGAAATAAAAAAGCATATTTTAAAAAATGTAATAACTTTGAAGAATAATGAAATGCATATTTAAAAAATTTGCACATTTCCTTTTATACATTTTCAATATGTTTTAATCCGGTTTAATTTGATTAACTGAATTAAAAAATCTAAAAATTATATTGATTGTTCGAAAAAAGAAAATTAATAATAAATCATAAAATTGCAATTTCGTAAATAACAACAATATATTATTCAAGCAATATGTTTGCAATTTACGTCAGAAATATTGTGATGCTGGAAAGAAATTAAAATAAGAACTTTGTTGAAGTAGGACAGATAAATGCTATTTTAATACGATACTCGGCTTTTTTCCGGCTCGTCGTCATTAACCATCGAACGGATTCTTTTTCAAGGATCGGATGATGAACAAAAAAAAAACGAACAGGAGTCGAGAATTTTTTAATAACAGTCTCCTCTTACTCCCATCTGTTTTCCTTACTTTTAATACTATTTCTTTAACAGCATTGGATCACGCTCTCTCTCTCTCTCTATTCTTTTTCTCTTGTTCGCGATCTCTCACACTTGAACTAATTGAAAATCACTTGCAAAGGTGAACATAATTGTAAAGGCCAGTGCGTGTATTGCCTTTCAGATATTTGTTAATTACCGTTTAATAAGAATAAACTTTTCAATCAATTTTCCAATGATATTATGCTAGATAGATGGACGGACAAAAACATATAATGTTTTGCATATATAATTTATACAGTGTGCAGTATAAGAAAGATAGATAGATTTTCATGGCAATAATTTTCATTTGATAGTTTCTTCTCTATAGATAAATGAATTATTCATTATAATATTTTAAGCTCATTTTTTAAAAAATCTTTATCTAAACGTTAAGTATGATGATTAGCAGCTCACCTTTACATAGTATGAAACCAAACTTGCTCCTTTCTTCTACTCACATATAATAATATTTACCTAATGTCCCATTTATTCTCCTTTTCCATATTGTTCTCTCACTCTCTTTATTTTTCTCATTTTCTCTCATGACTCGTTGGGGTCCATAAACATTAGCCCATAATAATTTGCAAAGCTCCTGCATCACAGGTATCCCCGTGTGATGAATATAAGATATACTTATATTCGAATTTTAAAAGAGCCGGATTATTGCATTTTACTCTATAATAATAACAATCATTTAAAATTTTCATTACAAACTTGTACCGAAAAGTTACAACGAATGATGCAAGTCTTCCAAAATTTTACATCATTTTGTAATAAATATTTTTTAATAAATACGTATTTACTTGTTTATATTACAGAATATTTTAAAAGGCGGTAAAATGATTTTTATGCTTAGTAGAAAATTTGATAGCTTTGTTTATTATATGCAACATAAATGTTTTTATGTACGCATGTTCGACGAACTAATGCATGTATTTGTACGAATAAACTGTCTCCTAATAGGCTTTCTATCATTTAGCAAATAAAATTCGTTTAAAAAACTTAATATTGATATATCTTTTATTATTATTAATAAAAGATTTACAAATAACAATTTTATATATGAGATATAAGAAGCTGAGGCTAAATTTTACACATAAAGTTATTTCACGCAGATGCTTATTAAAAATCAACTAACAAAGCAAATATTTAGAAAAATATTTTTCAAATTTAATATTTATATGTAATTCGAATTTTAAATTATACATTATTTTTAAGATATAAAAATATTATAGAGTATCTAGAGTAAAAAAAGTTCCATTTATTTGAATTATATCTGACCTTAAAATTAAAAGATTAAATACGATTCAGTGTATATAAAAAAGCTATTGTTAAACAAAATTACCAAAGTATGAAATTGAATTTTCAATGAAATTATTACATGCCATGGAAAATATGCATATAAATTACATTAAGTAGACTGCCTCGTTTGTAGTAAATCTCACTTTTTTAAATATATATGATCTTACTAGATTGATAGCCTTAGTTATGCAATTAAGAAATTAAATATAAAATATGAAATTTAAAATTCCTAAATTATAATAATGACTTAAATATCCGAATCTGCAATTAATAATGTATTTCGTATGTAATAGATCGAAATTACTTTATTATCCATTATTTTCAATATACATGATAAATAAGTATTCGTTATTTTCCAAAATATTTCATACTATTTAAAATTTTAAATTAAACTTTATCTAAAAGTACCTAAAAAATATTATTTATCATATATAATGTCTTTCATAAATGAAAAAATAATCGTCGTTTATTTTAAACTTTTTCATATTATGTAATTTTGATGATTTAGGCGGGTATCATATAAATTTATATACATATAAATAATACAAAATCATATAAATATCATATAAATATCATATCATATAAATCGGTTTTATGTATATTAAACTCTACGCATTCTTACAGTTTTATTAGACCAATATTAGCACATTAAATAATACATAATTGTTTACAATAACAATAAATTAAATAAAAAAAATTAAATAATAATAAATTAAATAAATAAGAACAGCAAATTTTTTGTTAATTGAACCAATTCTTTGAATTCGTAAAGCCAGTTATGAAAACTTGTTCTAGTTTAATAATTTAATAACGATTGTTTTAATGTTTTGGACAATATATATATATATATATATATATATATATATATATATATGTATATCTAAAATTCTACATAATTTATTTTCAATATTATCGGTTTAATGCAGCTCACTAATTCACACCAATTTCCAACTTAAGAGCGAAACACCGAGACTGCACGAAGTAAATTCTGCAGGTACAGAAAATTCGCCACAGTTATTTTTTACAATGGTTCTTCGGAGCACCGAGAAGACGAATCGAGAACCCATAATATCGCTATTGTGGTTGTCGGCATGAATTTCGTAAACGCCATCTTAATAAGGCCTCGTCCTCGCGGTTTTTCAAATGAAATTTACGCTGACAGCAGCGCTCGACACTCCCCCCACCCCACCCCACCCCACCCCCACCCACTCGCACCTCCCGTTAGACGTTACGTAAAAGGAGGGCCAGGAGGCGACGCCGCAATGCGAATCGATATCATCTATTCTACGACTGTTTAGAGCCCAGCGTTGAAGGGCGAGCGAATGCGCTTGCGAGATAGAGGGAGAAAGGGCGGGAAGGAAGGGAAAGGGCGGGAAGGAGTGGGAGGGAGGGAGAGAGAGAGAGAGAGAGCGAATAAATGGATAATGTGTGAAATATCATAAAGCAAGTCACACTCGATTTACTCTGTCGACTGTGTCGTAGATGGCATGCTGTTTAAGGACGTGTGGTGGTGCACTATGAAAGGAGATGCGTTTTTCGGGATTTTATTTAATTAATTGAATTAAAATACGTTGAGGATTAAATGTGAGGGTTGATAATGTGGAGAGGAGGTGGAGCGAGAGGAATGAAGAATTAATTCTAGGTTACAAGTTTCGAATGTGCTCTCATTTCGTTGAAGCTAATTTGCAAACTAATATAGAACAGATAGTACAAGGTAAAGCAAGATTCAACTTAAAATTCATTGTAAAGCTTAAATGGTTATATTAATTGAAAAATTATATTAAAATCATCACATTCAAATTGGGTTTAATATTCAATTTAAATGGTATAGAAGGCACAATGGATGAAAAAAATAATTAAACTTTTCCGAACTTTTTCATAATTTATCAACAATAGAGAGAGAGAGAGAGAGAAAAAAAACAATAATAAGTTTGTTCTACGTTGTACTGTTTAAATTAAACATGATATGCAAAATCAGCTAACAAATTTTGTACGCGTGTTTTCCAATAATTAAATTGTATTGATTATACGTATTTTATATACAAACATATTTGACATTATCTGTCCTCGTGGAGATATTTTATTTTCAAAGACAACTCGTCTCATGTAAAAAGATTGATGTAAAGAGGCGTAACTAATTAGAAGTACAGTTTTAAAAGCTCGAGATTCCAGCTTATAAATTCGACCTTAAATAAGCTGGCAAAAACAATTATTCCAACTTGCAAATAATGACTTGTAATTTTTTAATCATTCTTAAATTAATAATTGTTTCATCTTATGAATAGTATGTAATTCGTAATTAAAAGTATTTGAATATATATCTGCATTAAATAATAGTTTCTTTATACTCTATTCGTATTATATTTGCTGTATAAAATACCTTCATTTGTTTTTTAAAAATTTTGCAATGTACTCATAATAATGCTAGAAAAAATCAACGTGACATTTTAAAACAGCTTTTATTTCTCTAAAAACTTAAAAATAAATTTATGAATATATTCTCATTAAAAGTGCAATTATAGAGTTAACGCTTTAACACAAAAGTCGAATCAAATAATATTATAAATAATTCTATTTGAAACTAATTATTAGAAGCATCATATGATATTTTTTACAAGAATTTAAGATTTTTCTCGATAGCTACAGTCAAACATAAATGTATGTAATATTTTTTTAATTCTACGGATAACTTCATATTACTTTCATATGCCGAGAAACATCAAAAGATCGGCCTGTATATTTGATTCGTTTGAGATAAAGAAATTTTGTTTCTCAATTACGAGTAATAATGCTTACAAAACATTTTTAACATCGTTTGACTTACAATTTCAAAGACTCCAATTCCATCACTACTGCTTATTAGTTGCTAGCAATGTCATTTAATTTATAAAAAAATTACTACCTTGTCGATTAATTTTCTGTAATATTTTAATTTATTATTATTATTATTTCAATAGTGATTATATATACAAATATTAATTTTAAACATTCTTTATTCCCTTCATTTATTTTCTCGATTAGTTATCGTTTGAATTCATTTATTTCAATCAATTGTAATTAATAGTTCAAAAAACTTTATTCAAAATAAACATTGAATTATATAGCCTATAATATTTTATTCGCAATTTGCTTTAAGTACAATATATTAAATAGCTGTTTTTGAATAATTACATATATTTTTAAAGCTATTGCAATATATTAACAAATGCTTAAAATTAATAAGACTATGTGTTTTGGGGTTTAATCCGATATGTGAATCTCCCCTTATTGTAAGGGGGGAGGGCTAAAACAGTGAAACATTAATGATTATTGATTGTTAATTTTATTGATAATAATATGTGAAAGATGGAGGTACAGAAATGAAACAAAATATGGTTGTTGGAATGGAAAGTCGAAGAGAAAAATTCGTTACTAAACCCATTCGATATTTAGGGAATCTCCAACACTATGAATATATCGGTATTAATTAATTATATAATAAAATACAGAATTAACTTTTCGTAATGTTAATCAGATAAATAGGACAATAAAGTTCTTCAGTTAGTTTTATTGATGAATATGCAGAGTTAGAATATTTTTCCTTTTTAAGCTTACTCCTACTTTAATCTAAATTTTAATCCTAAATTATATCCTATAAACTCGTATATAATGCTAAATTATTATTTTAAGCTAATTTCTTTTAATGCATAAAATAAGAATTTTCATAAAATTATTATTATAATAAAGAATATATTTTTTAAAATTTGAAAGGGCTTAATAATATTTTTCATAGATACTAGTACGAGTTAAATGTGTATGAATATTATTTTTGCAACAAATAATTTTGTATTTATTCACTATACTTATATAGAAAGTAGATATATAATAAAAAATAAATATGCGTGTAAAATTTTTAATTTAATAATTTTAATGTAAATTGATATTTTACACGCAATTTTAATTTAATCAGGTTAGTAATTTTTTTAAATTTTCTTCATTAACTTAATATGCAAATAAATTACCAAATGCTGCTAGTGATAAGAGGTATACACTATAAATTAAAGGTTGTTGTAAATTTCTTTAAAGTTATGCGATCAACATTTACGCTCTCTATATTATTAGAAAATAATTCTTTGCTTAGTATTACTTAGTATTAGGTAATTTATTGTTAAAAGTTATAAATATATAAAATTTCATTTTAATAATTAAAAAAATCTTTTACCAATTAATTAATAATATTAAGTACTATCAATAATTGAAGAAAAATAAATGAATATTTTTAATGATCAATTGATTATACATTTCATAAAGAAAGTTCTAATGCCACAATAGCAATAATAAAAATATTGGTGTACCCTATTTATCTGATAATGTGTTGGAAAAATTTTGAATAAATAGATACAAAGCATTTCTCTTTCATATTCTTTTTTGTTATTTTTATTTAATTCTTTATATAAGACGAAGATTTTTGGAAATGTTGAGGATGGTGCATAAAAGATTTCGTCATTTGCAATTATCTTGTTTCTCAGATTATATTTTGTGCGAATTATACGATAATTGAAAGTTTTATTACATATTATGCATGTCAACAATTTTTCTTTAATTATATTATATCGTTACAAAATTATAAAAAGGATTTTAATATTCTTTCTAATTTATCATACAGTGAAATATTACTTTTGAAGACATACCTAAAATATAGTAAATTTAAACTGTGCATTTAAGATGTGAAAATTAATACTCAATTAATAATCAATCTTTTAAAATCAGAAAATATTTAATTCAAATATTCGTGCAAAAAATTAAATGAATGATAATTAAATTAATTTTTATCTTGTTGTAAATTCACTTTTATCTTGCATTTCGATAAACTTCATTGTAAATGGAATTTTTTAAATTTAAATTACTATATTAAAAAAACTTATTAAACTTCCGGGTTAATTATCGTTAGAAAAATACGTTGAAATAACTAAGGGATAAAACAAATCAAAATCACATGTTGCATCTACATATATATCTAGTTGATTACATGTTTACCGATATATTGAAATATTAACTCAAAATGTAACCATTTAAAAAGTATAAGTGAAGCAAGCAAGTTTCAAATGTAGAAAGTGAAAAGTAAAGTATTCTTTGAATCTCGGGGAAATAAGTTCGCCTGACAACGTAATAATCTAACTAAGGACTGGCGCGACGAGTTGAGAAAGCTCTATCCTAACAGGTGTAGCGTAAAGAAGGACGTTATCCAAAGTGACTACTTTCACGAGGAGGTAAGCATAGGGGAACGGGAAAGGGGGAGAGAGAGAGAGAGTGAGAGAGAGGGGGGGGGTGCAAGTGGGCGAGCATAGGGCAAGGGCACGAAAAAGAATGGCTTTGTCGTATTTTGCTAGACCCGCGCGCTCTCTCGGATAATATTTTTTAGCGAGTTAAGCGAGTAATAAATTGGATAGGCCAGGAGGAAAGAAGATAGAGTGAGAAAATGAAAGCTCCAGCTGAGCTTCGTGTTTTGGATAAGTTGTAGAGAAAGATATATATGAGAAGAAGGATGAAGACAAAGCAGTGAGCAAAGATGGGGGTGGCCGGCTCTTCCTGGTCGACTTATCCGTAAGTGAGCTTTAGTAAAGTGAGCTGCCGAGGAGACAAAATAAATCTTTAAGAAACAAACAGACAAGTACAAATTTTCAGCCTGAGGAATCTTTTTGCATGGTGACAACCTGACTCTTACCCTTAAATTGAGTAATGTGAGGTTGTTTATTATTAAAACGCTATCATGTTTTCTGGTTTCATAATGACTGAAATATTATTTTACCCTATAAATCATGAACTTACAGCTAATTGATATTCTTCGCGAGGCAATATACTTTTTTGAGATAATTAATTGTTGTACAGTTGAAATTCATATTCGGTATAAGCGAATAAGAACTTGAAGCGAATAGATTAAATATGAATACATTATACATAATTCATCTGCTGGTAAACCTTTCCACATACTGTTATTCTTCTCTAAGCTCTATAGACATTACGCATTTCTTATTTCATTCATCATGAAGGAACCTTTATGATAACGAAAAGATTTTGATTTATCTTTGTCCTCAAATAAGGATTTTCATACCGGCTATCTCTACGTATCCTATTGTTAAAAAACTGAAAAAATGAAAAAATATACTTATCTAAGTACAATAAGATATATTTTTAATACTACAATACAGCGCAAATGATTATAATAAGAACATCTCCTGTAATATTTATTAAAGAACTACTTTTATTGGCGGAATAATTCGTTCAACATTTAAATAGCTTTTTACGTATTTTCTTGCAGTCTGTTCAATAATTTAAAGAATACGTAATTTTCTGTGTTCATTTTGATTTTTAGTATTTTAATTATAACAAATTTTTATTATAAAAATAATCATAATTATTTGGTTTATTTTTTTTTAAACAATTAGTGTCATTATTAATTATTATCTTAAAAATATTGTACTTTAAAGATTTTTAAATTTATTATAAAAATTATAAAATATATGAAAAATTTGTAAAATAGGATTTTTATATTAGGACTAAAGCTAGTTTTGACAAATAAAACATTCTCGTATTTTGCTCTAATTTGCAAATATTATCTTCAAATATTCGTAATAAGTGACGTACCATTTAGAAAGTTGGTACTCAAATTGTTAGGATTTCAACAGATTAGCAAAATTCAAAGAGCTGCTCAAACATTTTAAGCCTAACGAGTAGTGTAATATATTTTTAGAAGGCATATATTCAATACAGAAGTCTTAACAGTATAATATTGAATAATAAAAATAGGATTTATTCGCTTATCAACGCTTGTGAAGCCTCAATTCCATTCTGTGTCGCAGCTGGATTTTATGCTTAAAAGTAAATTTACGATTTTATTTTCCAAAAATAAAATAAAAGTGTTGGTAATATCGTTTCGTTTATAAAATTACTGCAGATTTATTTTTTCTTTTTTTTTTCTAATATATTTGTTTATTGACTTTCATGAGGCCGAAAAACCAAAACTTTTTTCTAAAACTTTTTTTTCCCATTTCAGACTCGGCTTTAGTATTTATAATCTAATTTAAAATCTTTAAAACTATTATTAATCTTATATTATAAAGTAAGATAAATGTAAAATTTTTCATTCTTCTAAAGACTTATAAACCATTACATTCTTATAAATATTACATTCCTTGCAAAGATACAGTCGTTGTCCTTTCACTGCAATTTGTCATTTAAAGGGTGATTTAAAAAAATTAATATTCATATATTGGGTAGAATAATAATTAGGAGACGGTGCACTGCGATTATATTAAATAGATATTGTACGTACACTCAATTTCTAGTGTAGTGTTTTAATGGTAATTTATTGTTGTTGAGTGCAATTGGAAAAATGCCAGCTAAGAGGTTCATCAATGTCCGAGTTGCTTGTAATTGCAAAACACTCGTTGGAATAAAGGGAAAAGCCGAAGAGCCACGATGCCACGTAACAGCAAGCAAATAAAGCTTACTCATGGAAAATCATTTGTTAGTTCAATTTCCACGGACGTGAATTTCCCCCGGTGAGTAAGCCGCGCGTCACCCATTTATGATCCTCGCAGTTAAACCTCCCCCGCATCACAAGATTCGAGGGAGTTTAAATTTCTAGCTGCTCTTCGGCTTCCCTCTTTGATCAAGTGCAGTATCTCGGGGAGCGTGAGGGGCGAAGAAGAATGTTCGCGACGATCGTTGCGGCGAACTTTTATTTGGCTAGACTTGGTGGCGCGACGACGCGGATTTTGGCAGTTGTGTGCACACCGGAGCGGTAGCGATAGGCTGCCGTAGGAGGGACAGAGATAGCTGCCGAGATGCGTCAGAGGTAGCGACTGAGAGCCCACGCTGAAATGCACGAAACCAATTCCCTGTGAATCAGTGGCTCGTGTGTGTGTGTGTGAGCATTGATTTTCAGTCGGTCGGGTGAGGGCGGCGGGAGGGGGATGGGTGGCGAAGGGCCGAGATAAACATGGAGTGCACGCTTCGCATTGATATAATTGAAAGATAAGTGAGTCGGGATTCGAAAGCTGTTTCATCCGCTAATATTCCTCTATTTTACTTTCATTGTTCCCCCTTTTTCATTCCCGCTCCGCATAATTCACTGTATAAGAGCTCGATGGTGAAAGGTAAATTGACTTGTAAGCATGCCATACACTGGTTACGTAACCTATGCATTCATTTAATGGGAATTTAATTTCAACGAAATTAAACAACTGATCAATCATTAATTGATGATAAATTGAGAATAAAGGTAATTCGTCTCGAGATCATTCTTTCATAAGTTTAATGAATTTTCGGTAGGTATACCCAATATTATACGTATACTCAATGTATATAATAGAATATACGTATCTTTATAGTATCAATATCAGGTTTTGTATATATATTTTCAAATACTTGAAATTTCATCAAATTCTATACCTTTTAAATGTCCTTTTAAATGGTAAAATTGTGTATCAATTTGTGTAGTTTAATAATTATCTTCCCAATCACTTATGACCAGAATCATTGGATTTTATATTGCATTCTCTATACCATATACAGTTGATTATTGGGCTTACATGTGTCGTAAACATTAATCCGCCATTATAAATGCAATTGCATTAATTTACTAATTGTATATTTAATAAAAATAAATTTATATTTTGTCAAATTAATTTTTCAGTATTAAATGGCTTGCGTAGAAGTTTTTTCGCGCTAAGAAGTCTTCTACTTCCAATTCACATTATCAATACGTAACCATCAATGACTCACGATCAATGGAAATTCAGCCAAATGATTTGTATATATATATATATATATATATATATGTGGCTTTATATCGACGAAACGACGGTGTTTGCAAAATTATTGAGACTATAATGATAATAATTTTAATGGCATCGTTATTCAGTATATAACGATAAATTGTTTAATACATTTATGGTATAAATCGTATTGTTAATACACTGGTACGAATAGAGTGCAATGGCAATCGTTATTTAAAATTATGATGCAGCCATTAAATAAAGTCTTGGAGAGGGCGAAGCAATTTAATCATCGCCTCAAATATTCCTTACCACCACTGCAATAAACTGCTATATCACTTAAGAAACAAATCAAATTCCCTATATTCTCGCGATTGCAATCATTTTTCAAGGAGATCAGAAATAAAGTAGTCTATCGCCGACAAACCAAGCATTGATAACATCAAAAAAGCAAGCAGCAAGATATTATCGGGAAAGGAGCGTCGTACAATGATATTGGCGGCAGAGCGCGATCAGCTCTCACTGAAATTGGCTTCTCCCTCCACCCCCGCTATCTCGTGTTTTAATGGACCGATTTCTTAGTGGGTAAGATTAAGGGAGGGAGAGGGAATGAAATGGCACACAAAGTGAGAGAAAAGTATCGCTTGATCGAGGGGCGGAGTTGTCGAGAGTCCGGATCACGGAGCAACCTTTTCACAGATGAGCGAGCGTTTGCGCGACAATCGCGACGTAAGAGGCCAGGATTCCTTAGGATGGGCCACGCGCTCACATGAGCTCCGTAGGCTTCAAGTACACGCTCATCAAACAGTCACTTGATCTCTCGCTCGTGTGCTTACAGTAGCTTGAGAGAAGCTCGTCTACAGCAGTATGTTAGTCGCTCGAAAGACGAAGTCGATGACCAACAGGACGGAACCGAGAAGGCGTCCTGAAGAGCCGAAAGTGGATACTCCAAGCGACAGACTTCACTCCTTTGTGGACTTTTGGGAGCCCTCCCTCCCTCTCTCTCTCTCTCTCTCTCTCTCTCTCTCTCTCTCATACACACACTCGCGCGCACACGCATACGTGCACCCGCGCCCACCCTCTCTCCCACTCGTGCATCAACTATTTTATTCCTTCCTTCTTCCAGGCCAGCGCTTTCTCTATTCTACCACGAAGCGACCTTGTCCTTTCAAAATTGCTAGCTGTCCATCAGAATTCACGTCTCCCCGGAGTAAAAGGGATGTCTTTTTCCGATATTCTTCCCGGCAAAATCTCTCGCTGAAATTTCACCTCGTATTTTTCAGTTTAGAAGTTACTCACTTTAAGTTTTAAATAATGACGTGCTTTATTTTACTTCGTCGCTTCCGACTTATTTTTTATCTTTCCCACCCCACCATTCTATATAATGAAGACGTGTGCATTGTCTCGAGTTTTTTTTGCCAACGTTAAATTTAATTGAAAATTCATTATTAGCATTTTAATAATTAAGACATTAGTTTCTCATTTCCCCTTTTAATTATCATTATTCAATTTATATTCTTCGTAAAATAAAGTTTTACGCGCGCGCTATCATTTATTATACATAATGACGTGTTGTACAATTGTCAATGAACGATAGTTAACATTATACAAATAATATAAATTTTTGTATATTTATAACAAAATCAAATGATTATTTTCACGTAAGATTTATATAAAATAATTTAATATACGTGATGTAATATTTGGTAGATATATGATTATTATTTAATAAACTAAATAATGGACGTGTGATGGTTATAAACCAAAGTTTGACAGTTAATGACTCTGATCACCGAAACTTCCAAGTGACACGTACTCTTCATAAATCAGTTTATTTAATTATGATTTTCTGTACATAATAGTTCTTAAAATTACTTATTTCAATAATTTAACTGTAATATATTATTATTATTATTATTTAATAGTATTTGCGGCTTATGTTTCATTTGATGTATTTTTAGTTCGATATACGTGACTTGAAAATTCAATTCTTAAAAGTCTAATTATTAAAACAAGATTCCAATATCAAGATTTTGGACATTTCACATGTTTAAATTAAAATTAAAAATCAATTATTTTTATCAATTAATTTAATTCAAGCCAGTAAATTTGTATTTTGTCCTTTGTTCTTTTTTTTTAATAATTGTTAAACCCTTGAAATTTTAGACAACGAAATGAATATTCGCAAGCCTCTTTAAAATACATCTTGAAAATTATTTGATAATTTGAGGTGCATTATTTTCATTAAAATAATTGATAAGTAAGTGGAGTAAATTCTCGAAACATCTTGGAGACTTACTACAATGACTTGCTGAATCGTAAAAAAAAAGCTAACAATAGAAATTCTCAACAATGTGCTTAAACGAGATTTTAATGACGTGGCTTAATGTTCCACTACCTTTGCCAATATTCACATATATTTCTTGTAGATCGTGAGAGAGAAACAAGCATTGATACAAATAACGAGGCACTTCTAATTTGGACCACTCTTACTAGTTTATGCATGGCGAGTCAATCGCTCTCTCTCTCGGGAGCTTTTCGCACGCTTGTCGCCTCGTATGCGAAAATTTCAGTCACAACCAAAGCTAATAACCATCCCACAAGTCTCTCTATGATCCACAAATAACTAATAATCGCATTTCCTGCCATCGGAAAAATCCAAGGACTCACCCCACTCGACTCACCCTTTGCTCACGGAAGAGAGCCCCCAAACCCTCACGAATAACTCGGCTCTCCACGAGGTAAGAGGCGCTTTCTTGCGCGGCTGTACCACCTTATCTCCCCATTCCCCCGATCCGCAGCTCGCGACCCCCCACTGCCATCCCACATGCCAGAGTAACCTCGTGCAGGGCCCGGTCCACTAGGTGTAGCTGGCACCAGGGGCGCAGGCTCAGTCGAGCGGGCGCCGATCGGTCGCGAGGGTGGCGCGCACCCGGACGACGGCAGGTGGGGGGGGAGGGGATGGATGGGTAGCAGAGAACGGGTGTCGCCGCCGCCTTAGCCGGCGACGGGCGCTCAGTTGTACGCAACCGCCCACGCACGTAGTACGCACGCCAGGCACCGCTCGCACGTGCGCCGCTGGTCCAGCTCGAGGGTGGCCGCGAGGGCGAGCGGGTGAGGAGCAACACCGGGAGGCGCGCGGTTCTTTTGTCCATTTCTCTCCCTTTCGCGCCCGCACGCACGCACGCACGCACGCACACGCATTTTCTCTCACAGCCTCTCACTCTCTCTCTCACTCTCTCACTCTCTCTCTCTCACTCTCTCTCTCACTCTCTCACTCTCACTCACTCACTCACTCACTCACTCACTCACTCACTCACTCAATCTCCTTCTCTGTGTCTTCCTCCGTTTTCCCGGGCTATCGATTTTCCCGCGTTTTTCCCTTTTGTTATTTTCATCATCCTCAGCGCCTCCTCCCGACCGTGGCCCTCTGGCTTTTACTCTTCGGCGCCTCCGCGACTCTGATTTACCTGTTCTGCCAACGAGAAGGAGACCGAGAGAGTGAGAGAGTGAGTGAGAGGAAGAGTGAGAGTGAGCTCGAAGAGAGAAGTTAGATAGAAGAACTCATTTCTGTACGAGAGAATTTAAATGTTCAACCTCGACTACATAATTTACTTCCCTTTGAAAACTTAACGAATCGTCATTTTCGTAGATTTTATTTTACGATTGCGCTTTCGATATTATACCCCACGAGATACTTAATTGTGAGTATAATTATTTTGTGCTATTACTTCAATATATTCCTTTAATAAATGCATCGAGCAGTAATATTGAATTTTAGGTTTTTATTAGTCAAAAAGCAGATAAATATTCGTGCCGCAAATATGCATGAAAACAATATCGTAATTTGCATTTTTCTCTAGAGCTCTTTAAAATACTTCGTTGAATGTTTGAAGCGTAGCTTCCAATAATCCAGATTGAAACGAAGTGAAAAGTATCAAGTACTAAGGCACTGTCAATGATTAAATATTCAAAGTAGTATTACATTTCATGGGCTAATTTTCATATTATATTGCAATAATGCTGCCCTTCGATATAAATAAGATCGCATATGCAACTTGGTCATTTCGTGCTTGACTCATCGTTTTTTAATTTGATTATCACTACCACTACTACTACTACTACTACCACTACTACTACCACTACCACTACTACTACTACTACTACTACTACTACTACTACTACTACTATTACTACTACCACCACCACTACTACTACTGCTGCTACTACTACTACTACTACCGCTACTACTACTGCTACTACTGTACTATTACTGCTGCTACTACTACTAGTACTACTACTACTACTAGTGCTACTGCTACTGCTACTGCTGCTATTATTATTATTATTATTATTATTATTATTATTATTATTATTATTATTATTATTATTATTAAAATTATTATTATTATTATTATTATTATTATTATTATTATTATTATTATTATTATTATTATTATTATTATTATTGTTATTGTTATTGTTATTGTTATTGTTGCGAAAGTTTAAAAGTAGCGTGCTAATTGCGAAGGGTAATATTAAAATCCCTAACAATGCGGAACCACTTATGGCCCACGAGCTTTTCGAAACGCGCGCTCAGCATCTTTATGTATTATTCATTGTGCGCCAATAATCATCATAATGCTAATAGCTTCTAATGGTTTCAAGGCTCCCCAGTTGCCATAGTTGTATCGAACGAGGGGGATAGCGAGCCCGCTATTAGCCAGTTAAGAGCGCGAGCGACTCGAAACACGACCAGATTTCGGCGACTGCGGTGCGAGTGGAGGGAGAGGGGCCCAGAGGCCCCCCCGGGGGCGGCTCGCCCGCTTGTTATGAGCCGCCGAGCCGCCGGCCGGGGTTCCGGGCCGGGCAGGAAGGAAGCGGCCGCATGCGACCGTCCTCGTAAGCAGCGAGTCGAGGCCACAAACAGCACCAGCAGCCGTTGCACCAGCCTCCAGGGCACACTATCATGCCAAAATTCAAAATGAAATTGGAGGCCGCGTCGACCGCGACGTGCCACCACGGCGGTACTGCGCCGCACTTAATGTCTCATTAGCTTGGAGCTCGACTGTTTGCCCTTGGAATCGTAAGTACTCCTTTTTACTGTTGCGCCATACGATGCAGCTCGCCCATAACTGGAGCTTTATCATTGAACGGGTAATTGCAAATAGAATTTACTCGTGCGGAGCTCGTAACTCAAGTACTTTGAGCATTGCCAAAGTAGCTGCCAAATATTCAAAGAAAATATTAATTTTTCTTAGTTATTTTATATTATTCGTAGATGCTGTCGGTACACATGACGTAAACGAGCTACGATGATTGTCCATTAAGACTCACGAATTAATGTCGAATGCAATATTTATCAAAATCAATTATTAAAATCGATATCTATAAAATCTACAAAAGACCTTCACGTTTATATCATTTTTGATAAAAATACATAATAAGATTTTGCATGGGATAAATGAGAGAGCGAGCAAATGTATATTTTGGATTCTAGTAATAAATTATTGCTTCGATCATTCAACTACAAGTCGCTTCTATTTTATCGTATTAGAGAAATAAGTAAAATGTGCACTTTGAAATGTCAATTTTAAAATAAAATAGACCGCTTGAACTGCATTTGAAGTTAAGCAGTGCATGAAACATATGAATAAAGTTGAGCAATAATTTTGAGATAAAAAGATCAAATCCAAAATTAATCCTTTATTTAAATTTCAAAAATTGTAGCCATACTTCAACGTCGGTTTAGTCATGTATTCATTATCATATATTAAATAAAAAAATTTTCTGAAGCTTTACCTCATAAACTAAAAATATATATATGCAACATAAATATTTAAAAATCCAGTCACGTATTTAATGCTCTTTAAAATGATTAAACCACCGATATACAGGGTGTGTGGGTGTATGCGTGGGTATATAATTCATGATAATATAATGAATTAATGAGGATAATGCATAATAAATTATAAGTTAACTACAATTGATATTTATTACATAAGAATAATAGATAAAAATAATATGTGAAAAATTTCAGCGCGATTCTCTTATTCAGATTATAAATACACACACATATATATATATATATATATATATACATATTCAGATTTGATAATCATCTACATTTATTTATTACGAAAACATTATTTTACATTTGAATTGAAATATTATGTGCACTATGCGCATGCGTAAAAATTCTTAAAAATTTCAATAAAAATTCATAGAAAGCATCAGGGGCCACGAGTAAGAAAATAAAAAATCATTTTACGGACATTTTAATCATATTTTACAGACTTGTCTTACAATTATATCTTTTAAATCATTGGATGAAAGGCATTCATATTTTTAATAACAATATACAAGAATTATAAAAAAGTATCATACAGTTATTCACAATAGTGTATACACACAAGATTAAAGACAGTTTTAAGTAAAATATATAAGAGTTGATGCTGTAATGTAATATTATTTTTCAATAAATTATAATAAATGAAGATAAAAAATTACTTAGGAAAATTATAGTAATTTGATCACATATAAATGTTTCGACCATGCAACTTACTATTTCCTATTATAAATATATCATTTTCCCTCTTTTAAAAATTTATCCTACTTAACAATAATGAATACTTTAATTTTGGATAATTTAATTTTTTCATAAATACAAAAATACTGTTATATATGTATTTAAAATTATTCTACGACAATATGAATATAATAAAGTAAAAGAAAAGAGGTATGAAAATTTAAACAGAAATTTTGTAATTAGAAGGCTATTTTTCAATATTAATTAACGTTAACGCTTAAAATAAATCATATTTCATGTTAATTATCAAGAACTCATAGTCGAAATTATAAAATAGTGCAAATTTATATGTTTTGGATTGTACCGTTGCAAGTGCTTACAAATTCTGCGATGAGAATTGTCTTGACATATTTGCTTGAATAAAAATGAATACATAAATTTCGTATTCTCATTATAATCATCAAAGACATTATAAGTATCGTCAAGCTTGAACGACACATGAGAATATATATATATAATATATATATATATATATAATATATAGAATATATAAATATAACACATTTTATAAACGACGTTTATAAATCATTTGCTCCTATATATTCGAATCAAGATAAATCCATAGTTATTAATATACCTTAACCGTACTTATAAATTCAAATTAATTTTATAAGCAAAGCTTATGTTGATATGCGTAATTATTATGTCTAAATATTTTTATTATGCCCAAATTTGTTAAAAATCGAATAATATAGAAGATTATTGGTATGGATGTTTAGTCATTTTTCGTAATCTAATAGAATTGAAATAATTGTTTGAATGCAATTAATTAATATTATTGAAATATAGATAATATGTGAAAGTATTTCATTGTTAAAATTAATATTTTGTTTGAATATTGCATAAAATTATTATATTTTTTATTAACAATTTGGTATTGTTAAATTTTTTAATATCGACATTGAGTTTAGAAATGAAATATTAATTTATATTTTAATCATATTATTAAAAGTTTTTTAAAATGAAAAAATTTAAGAAATTGTGACATCGTATGGCATATATATATATAAAATAATCTTGAATCTTGAAAGTATATTCGTAGATTATATAAAATACTTTTTTAAATATATAAACTCTTTTAATAGTATATTAAAGTCGTTGTCCAACTTCATATTTTTATATGAAATAAAATGTTTTAAAATTACAATGTATATTGTAGAGAATTGTGATTAAAATTCTAGCTTTAGATTGAAATTGAAGTTAATAATAATTGAATTGGCAATGTATTATTTTGATACTGTCTGTAATTGTATTTTCTATTAAAAAAACACTTTTTTTTTTTAAATATGTAAATGTAATTTATTATATGTTACGCAATTCTTTTTAAAGCTCCCTTCAGAATTCAGTATTATTCAATTACTTAGTTTCTTTACCGTTTTGCCCTTGATGTTTGAGAAAAAAAAAGTATACATTTAAAGGTGGTTAGGTAGAAAGTAGTTGAAATGGGTGAGCTGCTATTGTGTATACGATTTTTTTTTTTTTTTCAACAATAATATCCCATGATCCTTTCGGATTAAGCAAGGATTCACAAGTTTTTAGTTTGTATTAAGGTTACTAGATAACAGATTTTCAGAAAGAACAAATAAAATAAAGAACGAGACAATTCTTGTTTGAGTCCATTTAAGAAAATGAAATTGAAAGTCAGATAAACCACTCAAAGATTGAAGAACGTGAGAGTTAAAGCAAAGCTATTAAATATTAATAATTGCATTCTCTATTGTACTTTCATAAGTTATTATTACTCTTGACGATGTATCATAACTGACTTGAGTTATTAAAACGATACCCTTACATTCTAATCGAGAGATATTTAATGAATAATGCAATTTTTTTGACTAAAATTAATCGACAATATGTTAGTATTTACTACATAATAAATAATTTTAAATGATAATAATTTTATTAAACTATCAAATTATACTATTCGAAATTTTGACCATTTTTTTGTGAATATTATGGTAGCTTAAATCAATGTAAAATCTTAAGTAATATCGAATATAAATTATATTTATGCGAAGACCATGAAATATTGATCTTGTATTAATATTAAAATTAATATTTATATTTATATTTAAACTTTTTCACCTCGAGAATAATTAAAACCAAATTTATCAATAACCATAACCCTATTGAACTAATTAGATAATAAATATATATGAAAATTATATTTTTATAACTTTATGTTTGGCTTACAAAGTACTTTATATACAGAAATCAACATAATAATAATAATCAAAATATTATTTTATTTTAGTTCTACCTATTCCAAAGAAATTGGTAAAAAAGCAAAATTTTTATTTACAATCTTTTTTTGATTAACTATTTTATATTTTATTGGAAAATATGCACAAAATATGTACAATGTATGTAATTATCTTATGTTAAATATAAGTGTATTATACATTTCTATGTAGTAGCTATAAATATAAGAATAATGAATAAGTTGTGGAATAGAAATAATTTTACGTAAAATATTCATATGCACCGACTGATTTTCTTATGCTTAAATTCTTATAAAATAATGCTAACTCGAGAACATTAAGACATCAATCTCCAACGCTGGTTCATGCTACATTAAAGTTACTGGAACAATGAAGAAAAAGTAAATCGTAAAAACAAAAGGAAATTTCAGTCTTTATTTATTAAACGAAAATATTAAGATATCTGTGAATAGGCCGTATGAGAAAATAAAACGTGTAATCTTTACAAGTGTATGTAATGTCCGAAACAATTGAAAAAAAAATAATTACTATTATATCGATTTAAATGCACAGTTTTTAATCCATTCGGAATTGAGAGGCATCTGTCAAGCTTAAGCTTTTGTCAAATCTATAACACGCCTCAAAAGAATTACGTGGCATTCGAACACACACACGCACACGCACATGCACACAAGAGATAGATAAAGGATAAAGGCCAGAAAAGTAGATTCAAAGAAAGAAAGCTAAAGATAAAAGCCAAGAAAAAGCATGATATATATATTTAGGACAGTTGTTGCTTTTTACTCCATTAAAAGTACTTTTTTAATCAACAGTTTTGTATTAATCCAACCATTTTTATCGAATGGTTGTTAATAGTATTTATTATTTCAAAACCATTTTTATTCAAGAATAAACAATTCTATTAAACTACGTTTATATGTATGTATAGAAGTATATGCTACTCTTTTATTACATACTTTCTGAGATCCCTGTAATTTAATTTAATTCTGTATTTCCTAAGAAAAGTTTAAACTGAAAATTAAACATACAATAAATCAATCCTAAATAATAATAATAATAATAATAGTTTCTCTTTACACAATTCTAATGGAACTTTGTTCATTTTAGTAAATTTTATTGATAGAAAATGTTTTAAAGCCGAGATTCATGCTTATAAGAAAAATATTAAATAATTATATTTTTATCATAATTTAACTTATAAAAAACAATTTAATCGAATGATCGAACGATCTTTTGATTTTTAAGTTAATCAAGTATAAAGGATAATAATTTGAAAATTTATAGAACAAACTGAGACACGTGAAAATTAATTTATACAGTATTTATTTTATATTCTTGAATTATAGAGAGAAAAAATAAAATGGCAAATTATTCAAAATTTTGAATTTGAGGTAGATTATATTTATATTATTTAGATTTCAATTTTTAATTGAAATTAAATTTCAATGTTTGAAAAATACCTCTAATTATATAAGATTGCACACTCAATGTTGATAATTTAAAATAGAAATAAATATTTCAATTATTTGACGTTATAAGAGTGAATTGATAATGAAAAAGCCTATTATTAAATATCGTTTTTACGTTCAGGGCATTAAGTTTAATAATAAATTGGAGATATAAATGGTAGTTGTGCCGCTTCTTAATAGTTAATTTTAAATTATCATTTGTAATATTAATCTACAACGCCGTTGCTCACCAATTTAATAAGAAATTTAATTAAGCACTCGTGTTTTTAGCCTGCCACAATGCAGCTACATTAACCAATAAACAATTGTTTTCTCTCCCTGTCGTTGGCACGATTTCGTAACTTGACAGAGAAATATCTAAATCTAGTAATCAATTACGGCAGGATTTATTTTTCGCCCAAGGGAAATTTCTTGCCGACTCCTTTTCAGATAATAAATTAGCAGACTAGTCGACTTAGAAAGAATTTTCGTACCATTTCTTCTTATCCCGCTTCACCCACGCGACTCCCACTCCCCACGAGCAACAACCATAATAATTGGGATGATTATGATGTCTCGATGGTCACCAAGCAGCGACCATCACATAGTCCCACACCGGCATTTCAATCGATCTCCCGTGCATCCCAGTGAAATGCCGCCGCCGCGCGCGCGCGCGCGCGCACACACACACGCACACACACACACACACACACACACAAAAGGCATCCACTGACTCCCGCATCGATGAGTCGCGCTTCCCCCGCTGCGTTTCCCCAGCTTTCCCTCTCCTCCTCCTCCTTCCCGTCATCCCTTCTGCTCCCTCGTCGGCTCATGCTGTCATTTAATGGAGCCGAAGGAATCTCTCCTCGCCGAGGAATCAGAGCCAGTGAGCCGGGCAAAATCGTCTGTGATGGAAGGGCCAAACAACGGCGACGCAATGTTTTAAAAGAGACTTTGCCATTTTCATTTTACTGCTCTTTCTCGATGAATTAACTTTGCGCAGTAAGCTTTTCTCTTACTCGCCAAGTTGAATTGTCACGTCGTCATTCTGCTTACTGCCCACTGCTCTTTAACTTTCAACCTCCAGATTTCGATTTCAGATAATTCTTATTTATCGCGGATGCTCTCCTTTCAGCCTTTTAAATATTAGATTTTTGCTCTACATTGGTATTTAATATCATCTACTCTTGCTATCTATTCCTGCTTAATGCTCGAAAGATTAATTTATCTTCTGCCCATGAAATGTAAGAATTTTGCTGATCTTACGAATGGACAGATGAACGACAGAGTAATGAGAAAGTAAATTTTTAAAATGTACATATAATCATCATGCGACCAAATTGATTTTTCATCCTTGAATTCTCCCTCGAATCATTTGGATTTTGATTCGGTAGCGTTCGATTTCTTTCTTTGAATTGGGATAAGAAATCAAGATTCTCTTCTAACCGATTTAATTGATAAAATCTTCATCGAGACAAATAATTGCTTTTCATTTATATTTTTTCCCCAATACTTTCGGATCAGCATATTATTTATAAGGCTGTCTGGTTTAAGTAGAAGCAAGATAAATAGTATCAGACATTCAAACAAAAGCATTCTACCGTAAGCCAAACGTAATAATTTTGCTATCGCTTAGGTTTTACTTCTGCCTCGACATTCCGTTCTATTTCATTTTAAGCTATTTAATACAGAGGAAATGTGATACTGTAATTAACATTATAATCCTGTCGACGATTAATTTTCTTTCTTTCGATCTTCAAATGATGTGAATTTTTGTTTGCGCATACTGACTTCCACGACAAAACATTAAAAACATATTATTCTCGTGAAAACTGCCATAAACTATTAGCGCCCGCTCACTCTACCAGCTGTATTCCTAATTACTCGCTTTGCATTTTAATTCAAGTGAAAATCGATCGGAATAATCGATGATATGATACACCAAGTTATAAAAGCTTTTATTCATGTATGAATTTCAATTTAAAAAAAAAAAAACTTGACAATTGTCGTTTATTCTATATAAAGCAAAATTTTCGTTGATTTTTCATTCGTTACTTAAACTCTACTCAAAGTAACTCCAGTCAAACATAACATACTTACGTCAGAATTCTTATCAATGCCCCATGATAAACACATATTCCATGTGTCTTACCAATATAATTTAAACAAAATCATAAAATTCATAGCACACGTCGTTCGATATAATCGTTACGAATTCAATAATTATATGATTGATTGTCATTGAGAGCATTATACCTTCCAAGTTGGTAATCTAAATCCACGAAGTATAACAATAAGAATATAGTGACATCTTTTTATTGAAATAAACTAAATTGAAATAAAAATTGAAATTCAAAATAATTTATTAATTATCCGAATGTCTTATTTGATGAGTATCCCATGAGAAAACTTATAATGATATATAAATATTAGTTATCCATTATATTCTGTTCCTCTAATGGCTAATAATCATACTAATAAAAGGATTAATATACAAATAATACGTGCATCTTCAAGATTGAAGTAGTATGATTTAAGAAATAGAATTTCTTTGTAAAAGAGGTTCCCAGAAATGTTTCAAAAATCTTGAAAGCTTACATTACTTAAAAAGCAAAATAATATGATAAAATAGATATTAAAACTGAGCACGAATTATTTATCATAATTTGAGAAAATCTAAATATCTCTCTATACTTCTGCATCATATTGCACGAATGGAATCTATCCATAACCTAAGCATATTCTACATTTTTTGCCACATTTGTCTGTCTATCCATCGTTTTTCCACGACGGTATATATATGAAATATTGCCCCGTATATATATAAAATACGGGAAACAGATTCGGTGGACGCCGATCCAGAAAATCCGAAAGATCAACGTTCAAAAAGAAGAAGAAGAAGAAGAAGACAGAGTAGGCAGCCAAGCGATAAGAAACTATTCTTTTATATCTATGGATAGGGTTTCAATGCCTTGGCATTGGCATCTTCAAGATTATAGATCATTCAAGTGCCCGTTGCTTATACACAACAAGTTCCTCGTCATTTCCGATGGGGCTGCTTTCTCATTACATGCTACAGTAATCGCGGGGAGTTTGACCGAAAAACTTGGCTTGAGAAACGATAGTGTTATTGTGTGCCGTATGAAAGGTAATAAAAAATATACTCATTTCGCGCATTATTGTCATTAGAAAATATAACGTAAATTTTTTCATTTTTTTATTATTTTTGCCTTTGTAATTTTTATTCTGTTTGTCGGTTGATAGATGAATAGATATTTGTGCAGATTTCGGAAGCTTGGGGATAAAAATGGAAATTAAAATTATCCGCTCTTTTCTCATCCTGATTGTTTTAAATATTTTTCGATTAAATATTATTCATACTGTGGAACAAATACCAAATATAGGAAATTTTATAACTTCCACTATTATCTCATTTACAATCAGGACATCTTCTTTTGAAAATGTATAAAAACTCGGTATTACATTTAGATAGCAATTTGCACGGAACTTTTAATAAATCTCAAAACTTTCAATTGTTTTTATTTGGAAAATATTTAATTATTTAAGGCAACTTGTTCTATATAAATATTTGAACTGCATTTAGTAAGGCAATTTATAACTTTTATAGGTATAATATTTACATTGTACATTATTCTTATAAAAGTTGTATTTTACAAACGATTATTTTTATTCGTGAATATGTAATAACATATTTTTAATACGTTTGAAAGATAAATGAAATTTCACCAATAATGAAAGTAATTTTAAAAAAAAAATTACCTCGTCAGCAAAATCTATAAAGTTCATTTATCATCAAGTATTTGATAAAATTTATTTAATTTTTTATTTCTTCATCAAATTTATCTTAGGATTTTCAGAACATATTTCAAAAGATTGTACTGATGAACTATTTCATTGCTGATTTCTTTAAACCTTAATAAGTATTTACTATAACGTATATATATATATATATAATTTAGATACTTATATTCAATTAATTACTATACTTTTTTGTATTATTAATACTTTATTCATCGTTGCATTTATTTTAACGGAGTATAAATAAAATATGTAAATTAAAATTGTACGAATATAATTCTGTTCGGAAATCCGTATAAAATAAATCAACCGTCACGTCGGCGCCGAGTAATGTGATCATTAGTGCTTACGAATATAACAGTGCGGTACAAAAAAATGAAAGTCAAAAGAACGTGTATACTCTAAAGACACAACGGTTATTGCTTGAAAGATCTAAAAGGAAAGTACACGTGTAAGTACAATTGCCGCCACTTGGCCCAGGCTAGTCAAAACAAGACGACTTCTCATCTTTCCCGCTCAACCTGAGCTGCGGACTCGGCCGCGGTGTGATCGCGAGCGGGAAAAAGGCCCGCCTATCGGTACATAAACCAATAACAATTGGTGTAATAAATTGCCGATCGCAGGACTAATGGGAAAAATCAAGTGAATTAATTTCGACGGGGTGGCGAAAAGTCGCGATACGAACTGTGAGTGCAAAGTGAGCCACGCCGTCGAATCAGTGTGGTTTTAGTTGTCTTCGAGTAAAGATCTTCAATCTTCAATTACCGATCCCGGCAGAAGCCGCAACAAGGCAACGAAGATTGGTGTAAGATTGGTATATAAGCTACACCGTGAATCGGTTGAAAGAATCGCACTCCCTCCAGCTGAAGTAAAAAGTACCATTTAGCTCGAGCGTAAGCACCCAGGAACGGCTGAAGCCTTGCCAGCAACAACTTAAAGAGGAAAATTGCCCTCTTAATTCACGAACTGCAGCATCCCGTTCACAAGCGGCAAGGTGGGGAACCTCTTGGGACTAGTCGCGCAGTACGTAAGAATGCAGAGTCAACTTACAATTGAACCTTACATTGTGATAGAGGTTTGTCACGTCCAACTCAGTGTAAATGGGGCTAAGCCGACCAAGCCTTACGGTCATTATCAATTAAAACACACACACACACACACATACAAAACCACCACCACCACCACCACCACAACGCACAATAAGTATACCATCCACTGTACAACAACAATACAAAAAGCACACACACGTATTTAACGATGCAATTAATCCTACCAACACCATCAGTCCTATTCTATCCCCACCCCTTAACATCAGGGAGTGCATACATTACAAGGAGGTGAGATCCCTATCAGTAGGCCAGGTCGGAACAGGTAAAGCTGAGCCTACGAGAGATAGGTAGAGGATACCTCAACATTTTGGTCCTTCGAGCCGGATATAAGAAAGATAGACAATTGTTATTACACGCGTGTGTTGAAACTAGAAAATTGTTATTACTTGTGTGCGTTGAAATTGAAAATTGTTATTACACGTCAGTGTTGAAATTTGGAAAAGGGTTATTACAAATGTGTGTTAAAATTTGAAATTGAGTTTGGACAGCAAACATTTGAATTGAAAGAATTGGTATTTTTTGCAATTAACACTGTAGTATATTGAGATGAATATACCCGTTGCATAAAAAATATTTGATGAAAGATTATTGGCATTTATGCAATTAATAATGTAGTACAGGGAAGAATATAAAGGGTTGCATAAAATTTTAAATTTAAAGGTTTATTACTAAAGACAGTAAGTCGTGATGACGAGGACAAAGAGTGGAAATGTACACCATAGCACTGGAGCTCCAGCAGAGACAGTGAAGTGAATGCTGAGTTATCTATAAAATTTAAACGACAACGGGTTCGAACTCAGACGATGAAGGACATGGAGGAACACGCTGAGACGTATCAAAATTGAAGGCCTTTGTCAAATCACAGAAGCAATAGATTGTTTGCAAGAGCTGCATACCGAGTTTTTAAAAAACCAGGAAAATATGTCATCAACTCGGCCTGTCATGCTGGATAATCATGATTACCTTATGAAAGACACCTTGACTTCTCATCCAGCACTCGTGTAACTAAGTGAACCATCATGTATTCCCATAAATCTTCTTTTTCTACTATCGTTCTTAACCTTCATACTCCCCTGCCTATTGTATTCAATAATTAGGTCTAATGAGGGAGCATCTCCTCTTACTGCTGGCTCTAGCTTCACAATTAGACTGTCGGGATTAATTAGTGTGGGAATTAATTAGTGATCTCTGATTTTCATACCTTTGTTTCAAGAGGTCCCAAGATATTTCAAGCGATTCCTCAGAGAGTTGTAGCTCTGATATTAGATCAGCTGGAGGTCCCCGCAGTACACCTCTCAAATAATCTCACTTCTCCCTCTAACTCATTTTTTATTTATTCAAAACTATTCCAGTAAACATGTCTCCAAAGGACCGCCAATCCCTATAGTCATCAGTGAATGTGGGAACTGATATTTGGAGGCAGTCTGGTTGAGAATTGATAAGACGCCTCTTCACTTACTATACTTTGACTCTGTGAATTACTTCCCATCTCACTACCTTTCAACTCCTTTCACCAATTTTCTGTATATCATTTTTGTATGCATATATTGCTCTCGTTCTTGATTATCATAATTATCATCAATTATCATAAATCAGTTCAAAATTATTTACTACATAAAATTAGCCAAGTTTCTATTATAATGATTCATATTATATCCACTAATTTAATATCACGACGATAGAAGTAGATAATTCACCATTATCATTATGATTATTAGCAAATATAGTAAAAGATGCACATACCATAATTTCCATCGTTATCAATATTATTATCATTCATATAATCATTTATCGGTATTGCTATGATAATATGTTCTTACACATATTTTCAGTTTTCATACTTAATTTAAAAAGTAAAGTATTCCTATAAAAATGAGTCAATAATTATTAATATGCTATATTTATGTACAAATGCATATTTGAGTAATTAAAAGGAAAAGCATCTTCGATTTAGGCACAGAAATTGTTTTATAGTATTTTCATTTGAATAAACTATAACAATCTCTCGTTTTTCATTTGCAGATATATAAATTTCAGATTATTTATATCATTGTAAATACTGTAATAATTTCTTATTGCAAATTTGTATTAAAACATACACGTAGTTTAACATAAACGTGTCATAGTGGAATCCTAATATTTTATATTTATTTTAATATATAATTACTTCACACATATAGAGTATTTTCTAATTAAATAAAACCTGGCAAGCGTTACTATTTTTGTTTTTTTGTTTTTATAAGATATTTATATATTAAATTAATTATGAAATTGAAATAAAAAGATAAAATTACTTTATATTCATTTTGTATTTATATGTATATAATAATTTTGATTATTTACTCTTTATTTTCAAAATATTTTCAATTGTCATAATATTATCATACACGACATATTTGAAAAGCACTTCGTAACATATAAAATTTGAGTGTATTAGTGCGCTAATAGTATTAATATAATATAAATTTCCTTGTAGTACATTTCCAATAAAATAATCAACGCTATTTGAATCTGCTTGAGCATTTTAAAATTGAATTCATAGATAATAATATTTAGAATGCTCTTGTCTTCGTATGTTATTGATTGCTAACTGTACCAAAAGAAAAATGTTGACAGATTGCTGCCTAGAGATAAGGATTTAAAGAAATCGAAAATATCTTTATGGTAATCTCAATGCTATATGTAAAAACAAAAAAAAAAAGAATAGATTGAGACTAAAGATTCAGAAGGAAAAAAGTGAACGAATAAGTTGAAGAAAGAGGACTAGCAGAAAAATAGTCACATTTTATCTTCATTATTACCGATAATATCGGATTTGGTAAATAAAATAATGCATAAACAGAATAAATAATAAACACACATTATTTATGTATTAATAAGATAAATATTAAACATTTGGTTAATCTCAATGCTTGCTTTAATTAATGTACCATTGATTGTTGTTATTGTGATTGAAAGGTCCGTATAAACACTTGCTATAGCAAATTTTTGGCTTAGTAATTCTTCAAAATATTTCTTATTATCTGAAAAAATATATAATGCTCTCCAAGTGAATATTTATAGTAATAAATCTAATTAAATGAATTTATTCTAATATTACTTTGGTATCGATTGAATATTAAAATTTTGTGCTTTTAACATTAATATTTAGTATTTATCATCAATAGGTAAGTATATTTGTAAGAACAAAAAATTTAATCGAAAATAAATTTAGAAAAGAAAAAATTTCGATTAGAAAGTAATACAATACAGCAAATAACAATCTTCTTTGGTTATTTGAAAACGAATCTAAAAATTCATTAATAAAAAGCCACGATACATCACATTAAGATACATAGTTGGAATTAATTAAATTTCTAAAGAGACAGAAAATAATAACGTGCTTTTCCGTCGCATCAAGGGTGAAGTTTCATGCAATCAATTCGAAAACAATAAATTGATTTAACTTCTATGCAGACGGGGAAAGGAATACGAGAGTAAGGTTTCGTATTGTTGAATGTGAGGGACAAGCGTTCCTATGATGATCGACTTTTTCTTCTTCATTCCGTTAACTTCTTCCTCTACATTTACCTCGAGTCTTATGGTCGACAATTCAGTAAAACTAATTACGTTAACAGCTCAATAGCAGATGTTATACTCCAACGATGATGATAATCACAGGTTCTTTGTCAATCGAATTGCCATTAATGCTACTGATTTTTCCACTTTACTCCTCACTTGGTGCTCTAATTATATAACTGATTCTCATGCAAATTGATTTAGTAAAACTTCATCTGAAATATTAAGGCAAAGTTAAGGCAAATTTATATCTAAAAGTAGTTTTACTGCAATATACACATCGATTATATAATTTTTAAGATAATTGTATAAAATATTTAAAATATTTTAGTGGTCTTGATTAAATTATTTCCCAAATTAAATTCTAGTAATACACGAATAATAAAATACAATTTACAATTCAAATTATTTAATTTAATTTATACTTGTTGCTTAATAATTTATAAACAAGATGATTATTTTCTACTTTATTTCAGTATTATAGCAGTAATTGTACAAATTATATTATCGAATATTTATAGTATGTAAGTAAAACATCAAATTAAATTTTAAATTTACATAGGAAGTAACTACATTACTTAAATAAATACATAAAATAGAATACGAGTTACAAATTAATGCACGCAATATGAAAAGATTGATTTTTATTTTCAATTTTACATACAATTGGAATCAATACGATAATTTATTGCGTATTTCATGCTAGATAACGTATAATGATTTTAGAGTATTGATTAATGAATTTGTATTATTGTATTAAGCTTAATCATACTTCAAATAATCTAAAAAGTATCAAATAATATAATTTATTGAAATAACAATAAATTAATATTTATAATATTATAAATATTACAAAATATTACAAATTACATCTTAAATAAATGAATTAATTAATTTAAATAAATAAAATTAATATTTATAATATTATAAATATTACAAAATATTACAAATTACATCTTAAATAAATGAATTAATTAATTTAAATAAATAAAATTCAAATTTGTCAATCAATACGAATAAAGTAGTAAGAAATATCTATATTATATAAATCATGTATTTTTTTTCAATATATTTCAAAAGCTTTAATTCTTAGAGATAAGATTTAAAGATATTCAATCTCAACATTCCTTGCATTATTGACAATGGAATGTAAATATGAAAATCTGAAACTAGTCGAAAGTTTGTGAAAATAATACATTTTTCAAAATGATTTATCAACATCGGCAGATAATAGCATTTGATCTATCTTTAATTCATACCAGACCACATCGACTTTTAATTGAGATTTTATTTGTGAAAATAGATAAAACGAGACTAATGGTGGAAGAGAGAAGAAAATCAAATTAAGGGCGTAAAAGCTATTGTAGTAAGCGACTCAGATAAGACAAAACAATGAGAGCGAAGGATCAAGGGTACACAAGACATGAAAAGTAAGAGAAGAATGAAGAAGAAAAATCCGAAGGAATAAGATCAGAGAGCGTGATAGGAGCTAATGTAATAAAAGCTGGAAAACGATCAGATTTAAGAAATGCTTATTCAGAATTTACAAAAAGGACAGATATTTGTACACAATATTCGAAGGTTTTACAAATTTTTTTATAATTTTTATAATTATTAAATTTGAAATCGTATAGAAAAATTTCTAATGAGTTGTAAAAACAATTCGACTATTTTTTAGAATGCTAATTATTATAATTTAAATAATCACTTTTTACATTAGTTTAAAATTAAAAGTAATATAAATAAATTAATTTACAGTTTAATTTAAAAAAATAAAGAATAGCTATAGAGTAATTATGCTTTTCATTTACTATTATACGAACAACTTTCTTTGTAATCGATTTCACTCTAAGCAATAATTTACTTAATTGAGCATTTATAATCACGAAAAAAAATTCCGTAAATAAATTTCCTATCTATGAAACTTATATTTTATAATTAGATCATTGATTGATAATTAAAAAATCATTGGTACAGTAAATTCTAAGAAAAGACATTCGATTTTTTTTATAGTAAATACTAATTTAGATTAATAACTTAAACGGTATTAGAAAAAAAAAATAATAAAGAAAATTTCATCCCAATCAACTAATAAAATATTAATAATAAAAGACTATTACTTTTAAAAAGTTAAAAAATATAAGCGTGATGAGATAAATAAAATTATTATAATTTATCTTATTAAAAATTCTTAGTATCCATATTGTAAATTGATTATATATTCATTATATTAAAGCATAATAATAATGAATAAAAATATTAAGTGTGATTATTATTAATAGATTAACATTTAGTATACTTCATCCGATAACAGTTTAAAAGTAGAAATGAAAAATAGTTTAAAAGCTCTGAATTCTAAATCTTAAAATATACATGTCCAACTTTAATATATAAACAATTGAAATATCCATGTCTCATATTTTCTAAAAAACTTTTTTAATCCTCAAAAACCAACTTTGTAAAAATTTTTAATAAATACAATCTTGAAATTATGATTTGATTATAAACATCTATTGTGTATTTAGAACAATATACGCATCATATGTATTTTTTTTAATTATTATTACAAATCAGAACGTCTAATAAAAATTGAGGTACATGTATAAAAATATAATGGAAAATATAAATTCTTAATTAAATATTCTAGAATTTGATGACTATATTAGAATATAGAATGTATACATTTTTTGTCTCAATCGATATTACTTTAGGTTTGAACAATGATTTCCATATAAATATAATATTTAATTAAATAAAAAAAAAAAGTTAAAATGAATTATAAGATTAGGTATGTCTCTGAAACAAAATGAGAAAATGCGAGATTTCCATTTTATAAATTAATATAATGTAAAATTATTCCTTCAATCATTCAATTAGGAAATTATTGAACATTATATACAAATTATATACAAATATTATAATTGATATCTTGGCAACCTAGTGTTTCAAATAATTTAATTATTTAAGATTCGTCGGTTTCATGAAATTATTTAAATCTACAAAGAATCTTAAATAATACTGTATAATAATAAATATACGTCGTTCCAATATAGAATTTTAAATAAGAATGATTGTAAAAAATTTCAATAATTATTAAATATTTTTTTTCTTAATTTATATTTCATAAAATTAAAATAATACTAACAATTTCCCACACATTGCTATATAAAAAAATTAAATATTGTAAAAAGTACGGTGACTATTTGCTTGGATGTAGACTTGTACATTAAGACAAAGCGACGAAAACTTGTAAAATAATAATACTTTTATAGCTTCCACACTACTAAAATGATAGGGATTGAAGGAAATCTCTTTTGTTAATAAAGTCTATGGGGCTTCTAGGCTATAAAGACTTATGTGGTACAAGAGGAATTAAATAATAATCTACGGCCAACGAAGCTCTAGAACTTATTGCTTTATGTCTTTTGAATAAATACAGTATGTAAATTACTACAAAATTATTAATTAAGGATCTCGTCAGAACATTTGGCAATTACGATAAAAACTTAAGGTATTCGTTCGATTATGGCAAATGATTGAATAAAATTACTCATTTGAAGAAACGCAAATCGGATAATTTTTAATTCGCGAATGACACTTAAATTTTTATCTATTCATTTTTAAAAATTTAATTTGTTTATTATATGTACTTAGGATAATTTATAGATCATAAAATGAACAAATAAAAAAAATATTTTTAGAAAAAATCGAAAATTAATTGTTGTTTTTAGTTCTTTAAATTTATAATTATCATTTGTATAGGAATATAATGAAGACACATAAATTAAAAAATATCTATTAATTTCTATTTGGATATAATTTTTAACTTAGTATATTGTATTTTGAACTTCAAAAAACTATTTCGAGCATTTAACTTAATTTATTTAAATTGTATAATTGTAAGTGAATATAAATATATAAAATGCAAATTATTGTTAATTACACGTAAGAAATTGTAAGTCCTGTTAATTTTGAAATTATGCTTTATTCAGTCGTTAAATTTCGGTACTTGAAATAAAATCAACAGTTTTACATAGCATTTACCATTGATAGCAATTATTCGTACGTAGTGTGATCTATATTGAGTATTAAATCGTTAAGACTCCAGGCAATTACATACAGTAATAAATATCGATACAAATTTCGAAATTAATTTTTATTTTTCTCGTGTTCATCTGTTTCAGAATTAACAACTTTTTTGAAGCTAATTTATATACGTGAATATGAATCCTACGCGTCAATCGAGGTAAAGTATAGATATAATTTTTGTATGTATATTTATAAAACATAGATTAATTAGATAATACAAATGTTTACATTTTATAAATTTATTCTTATCTTTATTCGTAACACAACAATTATGTAAAAATTTTAACTTAAAAATGTTAACAACCGTTAGCTTTCAACTCCGAACCCTACAGACAATATTATAAGACCATAAAAAGTTAGCAAATATTTAATATATAAAATAAAAGTATAATCTCTATCCATATTGTATATAATTATATGACTATATATAATTTATAATTCTTTCTATATTAATTAAATTAATTCAATTTTATTATCTTATAATTAATGTACAGCAACGCGAAACTATAAAATTTTTAAAAAAAATTTCAACTTTTTACTTTTCTATAGGCATGATCCGATGATAGCTTTATTATTAAATTGATAAAAAAATTAAAGCTGTAATTGTAATTTTGTAAGTAGATAAAACTACAGAGTCTCTTTTAATTATAAATTTCTGTTTTATTTTAGAAATTATTACACTGATATCAATGTTATTAAATAAGAAAAAGATCAATGGTTTGTCTAATAATTAATTTTCATAGAATTTTGAAATACTTTTTTTTGTAAAGTTGTAAGAATTTTCATATTATTTTATTTATTAATGAGTACTTGTATAAAACAGATTTTCCAGAACTGTTCAAATTTAGTTTTCCTTTATCAAACTTATCATTTCCGAATATATTATTTTTTGAATTGATATATTCCATATAATTATTATATACATAGAATAAAAATAATTAATATCAACACACATACATAATATTATTAAAAATAAAAAGTTGAAATAAACAGAAAACATGGAAATGAAAAATAGTTACAAAAAGCAATTTTTAGTAAAATTTTGTATTTTGATTATCCATTTACTTATAAATAAATTGTTAATGCATGTCAATATATAAGTAATAATTTCAATCATTATTATATTATTGTTATTATTATAATAATAAGAACCTTCATCTTAAATATAAAAACTTGGCAATATATTTTTATATTCAAAGGAGATTGTTCTTTTGTATTGTTAAGTTAAAATTAAAAATAATTTTACCACAATATTTGATATAACTCATAATATATAATAAATGACAATTCAATTGATAATACTTTTCAAATGAATATAAAATAAATGTTAAAAATAAAAATACAAAACCTACAAATGGCATAACAAATCACTGGGAATTTAATAGTTTATAGTTAAAGAATTATTCAGTTGATTTCATATTAAGAAGAAAAATATAATAGGATGTTAATAAGATAATAGTTTATAATCAAATTAGCTTTTGACGTTGCCATAGTGTATTAAAAAGTGAGAGACGTTATGCTTTCTCTTAATAAAACATAGAATTATTTAATATGAGACTCTGACAGTTTGACGGATGTATTTCTGTAGAATAATTATCAAAATATCGGGGAAGTAATGTGAAACTCATTATCTAGTGCATAAAAAATAAATTGTTACTTTACAATATTACCATTACTATATAATATGTATTGGAATGTATTCGTTTTATAATTATATTTATTAACTACGAAAAAATAATGGATAAAAATGGATATAAACATATTTCATAGGTTTCAGCGATGTAATTTTAATGTGACATCTTACTTGACATATTGAATTAATTCCAAATTTACAAATAACAATAGTTCACACGACAACATGAAATTCAGGTACATTAGTGGCATTGTGTAGATTAATGCACGTCAGATTCCAAAAACATTTACACTAGAGTACAAACTTCTGGTAGCTAATACGTAACAACACCTCCTAAATATCTAACTATAATAATAATAATAATAATTTCGCCATATAATCAAATATAATAAATAATATTTAATGTTATTAAATCAAATAGGACATTTTGTTTAGTAGACTGACGCAAAATAATTACGTTCTATTTTATACGAAATAATTAATATCTCTTCAATAAAAACAATAATAAAATTTTAACTTCAAGTGTATACAATTATACCATCATTATATTGACATTTAATGTAATTTATTTTTTAGATATAATATATTTCAATTTGTAAATAATCTTTATATTTTAATATGTATTTTTCCTAACATTAATAAATAGTTAAATACAAAAAGTACGTATTAAATATATCTTTTACATTATAAATATATTACATAGAATATAAATGTAATAAACACGTTTGAATTGATACAAAACTATTAGCATAATGTAAAACTATACTATCACTTTAATTATTGAAAACTATAAACAATCTCTCTATTAAAATCATCCTTACATAAATTACAAACATAAAAAGCAATAATTAAAGAAGAAAAAAAAGGAAGATCGAGTTCATTGGTACTTAACTTGATAACAATGTATTATTGATTCTCTTTGATATTAAAGTATTATATTTAATTTAAAGTCTATACTTTTATTATATTTGTCAAACTTTTTATTGAAAATTATCTTCGAACCGACTCAAGATATTCTTCACTTATAAATATAATAGAAAATGAATGGGGGGTCGGCCGCAAACCGAGGCAAGTTTCAAAACTAATCAATAAGCCCTTTGGAATTTTGTGTCATAACGTGGAATCTATTATGCTTTAAGGCAAATGTATATGTGTGTGCATGAGTGCGTGCCCGCGCCCGCGTGTGTATTCCATATAATAAAATAATTACGATATATTCTTAATATTTCTCGAGAAATTGATACTTTTCGTCATTCGAGAATAAATAACGAGGAAGTCCTCGTGGCAAAGGGGGAAAGGATTTCACGTAAAGGACCTCCG
>JAPYYT010000191.1:0-161180 GCA_030522565.1 Ceratosolen corneri
CCTCTCTCTCTCTCTCTCTCTCTCTCTCTCTATATATATATATATATATATATATATATATATATATATATATATATATATATAGCCCAAATTAAATGACAGAATAGGCTTTCGGTGATAATTATGGATCAAGCTGATGAGCTAGAATCGGCGCAGATAGAATAACGTTATATTGATGAGTGGAAGGTTGCGTCGTCAAAAGTGATGTCTGTTAGAATTGCGAATTAGCAGAATATCTATCCGGTGAATATTTTAAGTGGTGTGCATCGGTATCGGCATCGGTAATCTCGTGTTTCGTTTGTCAAAGTGATAAATATCTAACGTAAAAGGGAATTGATTCCGATTATTTCAATACACAATATGAAACTCCATCAATTGCCATTATTATTACAGTTTGGATATGTTATTATTCCATTTGGGTTTTAAGGATAGTCATTAAGTAAAATATGCGATGTAATTAAAATAAGTATTATAGTACAAGAAGCTGCATTGACTTAACGCGGCTAATTGTAAATTATTCAAGTTCTCAGATAAAATAAAATAAACTCAGCCTTTCCCGAATGCCATTATGCTAAATCCTTAACTATAAATCCTTTAATAATTCAATTAATGAAATTAGTTTTTAATGATTTGGACTCTGGTTAACGATCAAATGCACGTGATTATCTCACTAAGCAATAAGAAATAGTTGCCACGCACAGCTCGTACAATTTCAATGTAAATCGCGCGAATGATCGATGATCTCGAGATCTCTAAGCAATCGGTTATAATCAATTAACGCCATTACATCGGCTTTGCTCTAAGCTGTGCAGCTATCGCTGGCTATAACTTTGATTCCTCTAATGATTGCCAAACCAGCAGTAGCGGCATAATAATATTAAGTAGTAGTGATAAGCTCCATGTAGTGGTCGTCTACGTCGAATAAGAGTCACGTTCGGCAAAGAATAAAGTTTGAGTAGTGGCTGAGGTAATAACTAAGCCAGCCAGCCGAATGGCTCTTTAACATCGCTTAGTACGAGAGCTCTTCGCACTTTCTCACTTCTCTCCTCTTTCCGCGCATTCGTAAAAACAATAATGGCCTGCCATTATAGATCACATAAATGTTATGGACTTTCTCTTTTATTGTATTACAGAGGGCAGTAAATTTTTTTGCATATCCTCTAACTCTTACTATACATTCATACGAGTGTCTGCCTCTCTCACTCACTCTCTCTCGCTCTCTCTCTCTCTCTGTCTCTGAGGGCGTGCGTGCGTGTGTGCGCGCGCGGTGAAGGTGAATTCGATACTAGATTTCCGTATTTTTACGATGGATATGTAAATTCATGAGATTTTTTTATTGATTCTCCAATGTCCATTATCTGCAATAGTAGTAGAGCCCACTCGAAAAACAATATTTCCTACAAGGAGTATATAATATTCAATAATTTATGTCAATAACAAATTCTTTTTCATCCAGTACTTCTTTCATTTTATACTATGACGAAAAATCTGTAACAGAGTATCTGGTGTATGTCATCCCTTAATCAATTTTACTTTATGGATTTTACTTTATGGATATATTCAAGATTATGAAATATTTATCGACAAAATTTTAATAAACTCCACTTTAAATCTATTTACAATGAATTTGCAATGTCTACAATGCACATTCACTGTCAACATTCAGATAATTCAGATAATTATTTTATTATTAGTTGGGAAAATGATTTTGTAATTTTAAAGAAAAATTATTATGGTTTCTTTGATTAAAACTACTAGTTTATGTCCTTATTCAATGAGAACATTATGGGAAATTATAAATATATAGAAATTATAAGATTTATATGGATAGTTTTGCAATGAAAAAACGTCAGAGGTATAAATCAGAATTAATATTTATAAATAAATAAATGCATACACTTCTCAATAGTATTTTCCTCGAATTTTTCATTATACTTTCCTCATTTTCTCATATAGGAAATACATACATTTAAGTAATCCAATGTAATAACATTTAAAGAATTAGTATAATACTCAAAACATTATTTTACATTTCTATTCTTAATGCTAACATAAATTTTTCTTACTTTTATGGCAAATAAGCAATAGTTTAAGATATTTTATTCGTGGAAAAAGTTTCTGCTGCATTTCCTTTACCGAGCATTTTAATATTAAATATGCTATTCAACAATTATTTAGCCGAAAATGCATTAAAAAACTTAATTTATTTTTTAATTGATTTTGTAGTGAAAATTTTAATTATTTGCGATATGTAACCATTCGATAATTACAATTATTATTTAATGCTTTCAATTAATACATACGTTAAAAGAATTATAAGCTTTTAAGTTTCTAAATAAATTATATATGGTTATTACTGATGCACCGATGAATGTACAGAATATAATTAAAAATGTTGTATTTTTCACTCCTTAATTAATTACATTTATTATATTTACGTTTATGAATTGGTAGACATATTTATTAAAATATAAATTAAATTTACAAATTATTATTTAGATGTTTTATCAAAAAAAAATATTTTTATAACTTTTTCGGCTACTAAAAGATACGCAGTGTATATGATTATATTTCTATTTTTTTTTTCCATTTCTAATTGTATAGATAATGCCATTAACATTTTATACATTATAATGAATAAATTAAAACCAAAAAAACCGAATCCATAGAGTATCCAGTCTTTTTTATTTATTATTCAATTTAACGCAAAGCTACTAATTGTCAATAATTAATTTAATGTATGTATAGATATATAATTTTTAATAAATATTGTAATAGATGCTATGAATATATATTATATAGCTATATTGATATAAATAAAAGAAACTTGATGATTTTTTTCGAAATTTCAATTATGGTTGATTACAAGTTAAAATTTTCATAAAAAATAATTTTATTTAACTCTCAGGTATATTTATTTCGTTTGAGAATATCTTTTAAAGATTCAAATAATTCAATAAAAATATACAAAATTAATTTAATATTCTATCATAATATTTATTAACATTTTTCATCTCTCTATACATTATTCAATTCATAAACATATATAGTAAATACATATTTATTATGAATTTATTTCTTCTGTCTATATCTTTTTAATATTACATTTAATATTATTTGATGTAAAAGTAATTGAATATAATGCGTCATGATATTGGAAATAAAATCTGTGTATTATAATTAAGTTATGGCATCATTAAATAGCTTATGAATTTATCGTCGATTAATTGTTGTTTGATATTCATTTTTTGAAATTCAATATTTTTCAAAATATGTCCAAGTTCTATTAAAAATTAGCAATAGTTTTTATCGTGTAATTTAAAACCAACATTGATAGTTTGTACTGGCATTTGCCTTCATTAATTTATATATTTGATTAATAAAAGCAAATATTGTATAAAGCAATTTTTTACAGTTTCAAGACATCATGTGCAATGAAACTTTTGCATGATAATTAAGATGCATTGTTTTAAATAAAAATTATTATTAACACGCCAAAATACCCAGTGATTATTCTAGTGAATTATAATCCCTATCGTTAGCTTTATTTTCAGTTACTTTACGAGTATTTTACCCACTACATCTCAATCCGCTTGAAAGAAATTTGTATTATTTGTATATTAAATCACAGCATTATTATCCAATAACAGCTGTTTAATTATTAATTCCGAGCTTTTATCAAAATGCACAATGAACTAACATCTACAAGCATAAAAATCTTTAGTACTAACGTTGACAAATTTCTCACATTGCATACCATTATCGTACGCTCTATTGCACCCGAACATCCTACAACAAAAGTACACGATTCACATACAACGAGCACAGCAAGCGCAAAGAACAGAAATTTTTATAAAAGTCTATAATCCATGTACACCACCTCCGCTCCACGCGTGCCCCCCCCGCCTCCTCCTCCTTCTCCCATCCTACCACTCCCGTCCCCTCGCGGCCCCTCCACAATGTAACGCGCGCTGACATTGGCCATTATTATCACGGCTCCAGGTGCAGTGGCACTTATTCCTGCATCGCAGGACTACAAACCAGAGCCGAGGGATAAAAATGCGCCGACCAGTATTTCCATCGCAACACGGCCGTGGCTTTATTAAATTAGATGACGACGCCCGGCGAGTTCCGCGGCGTGGGCCCCGAGCTCATCAACCACTACCTACGATACTCATTCGGCCTGTCATTCTCCGTCATAATGGAATGTATTAATACGAGAGGCCAGTATTATATCACTACCACCCACTCCCACCTAACGCATCTACCCACGACACGCGTACATTTATGCAGGTGTTGGGATGGGCGCAGGGGGCCCCGTACGCACGGGCCCAGCCGACGACGTCCCATGGGACCAAAAGCCGATACGTACTTACCGGCATGCTTACGCATCTGCAACGATTTCATATATTCACGCGCAGATGCATATGCACGTAGGTAGGCAAGCGTATCCGCCGGGTTGGGACGCCGGCGGTGACGAGGGAGAGAGAGAGATGGAATCCACTCGTGCGTACACGTGTATGAGCGCATTACAGCCTCTGCCGATGCACGCGCTCGCCTAATACCTAAACGATGTTGAAGCGGCTTTCGTTCTTGAGACTACACGTGTGCGCATGTATATTAGCAAGGAAAGTGCACATACGAGGCAGAGAGAGAGAGAGAGAGAGAGAGAGAGAGAGAGAGACTGACTAATCATGTAGAGGAGAATGGTTTTAATAAGTAGCTTTAAGGTTTGCAATAGATCTAAGGTTCAATTTTATTGTAATTAGTTAACGAATTGTGACAATTTATACCATTCGTTTAGAAATATTATTTCTCAAATCAATTGAATTTCAAATAACAATATTATGTAGATTATTTTATTAAATAAATTAGATTTTCATCTGCACCTTCGGCAATTGTATAATGTTTGCTAGATGCAAATATCGGCGCTGGAATACTTGGGATACTGTGACATTATGATTGGAAGTTATAATTGGTTATATATTGGCATTTCACTTGGCAATACCAATTAAATGATTAATCATATATTATATAATATGAATGTAAATTCTTGGATTCAGCTTCCATTCTTCAATTTAACTGACAACTGCCAAAAAGTACGGATAAAATTTACAATCCGAAGTTGAAGTGAGTTAATGAAATTTATGTTTCATCGTCGCGACAGTTTTTAATAATTTATTCGATGATAACATGATTCGGTTGAACATATCTGAACCAATCTTATTGCCAATTATTTTCATCCCCTATAAGTCAGCAACAATTTATATGCCAATTATAATCAAATAGACTGCGCAATAGTAAGTCGAGCATTCCGAAGGGCCATTATATTACTCAATTGTAGGAGATAAAATTGAGTCTTTGTGCAGTCTCGGGTAAGGAATTCCAGGAAATTTTGCACTCTCCATCTAAATGCGAGTCGAAGTAAAAGAAAATCACTGTTAAAGAAATTCTAATAATCGTCAAATTATTATAAATCACGAGCATTCAAAAATTCAAACATCACGTTGTTGTTCATGTTGATCTTTGCACGTATAATAATTAATAATGATATAAGATTTTGAATAATTTACGTAACGATTAAATGTGTAGTATTGTTTGAACAAGCAAGTCAATATTGTATTTAATTCGTAGAAATATTGTTTACTTGAATAAAATTTTATTTCGAACTCTCGAGTATCTGGAATTTTAATCATCCGTGTAAATGATAAAATTATCTTCTAAAGTGGTTTATTAAGAGAATTTCCTTTCGAATATGGAGAATAATTTTTGCTTTTCCATCAGAATTCCCATACAAATGAATAAGAACATGGATCTGCTAATAATTATAAAGTTCCGATAATTAAACAACAGAATGTTCCTTATTAATGTCTTATTTGATGAAAGCGTACGTAAAGATCTCCCACCCCCCACCCCCCACCCTCCACTCCAAAAATTGTACAATTTGTCTTAATTTCACATTAAATATTTGAGTTTTAAATTATCACAATGACTAGAGATTGATTACTATCATTATTATGGATTCCAATTAGAGCTATAAGGGCCAGTCTTATACTTTTTTTTTCTCCAACTAGTGTCAAAGAAAAATTTACAAAAGTCGTGGCCATAAGAACTTTATGCACTCTGGAAGAATAATTTATTTTAACAAAGTATTACGTCGAAATTGGAACGGAAGGATTGAAACTTGTTAAAATATTAAATGATTAAAATTACTTTTCACAGTTTCCCACGATATTGTTCGGATTTTATTAGCGTGTGGGGGTGTGGGGTGTGGGGGTGTGGGGTAGCCGGAGCGTCCTGAAATGTAACAAAATTCATGAATTATATTATATATTCCGTGTAATACGGCGTAGCGAAGGCAAGAGTTAAATCCCCGATTAAAACGACTACTGTTCGGAGGAGGGCTGGACCGCTGTTTTCACTAGATGTACATACTCCCCGTAGCCGACGTCGAGCCTCAATTATTCAGGGACGCAATTAATAAGCGATTATTTATTCAGTAGGCGCAGAATTTTACGCTGCCGGGATTAAAGGGGCCTCCTCCTCGGGATTTACCCCCGACCCTCATTACGAGATGATGCATCGCTGATTATTGCAAACCTCGACTGGATTACCAAAGATGCTGGCATCCGAAACTGGTCTAATGTACGCACGTTTGTACTCGAAGGGATGAGTGATGCGTTGGTGATGGCGTGATGGCGTGATGGCGTTGGCGTTGGCGTTGGCGTTGGCGTTGGCGTCGGCGTCGGCGTCGGCGTCGGCGTCCTCGGCCGTCAGGACTAACGCGCTTTGCAACTCCGTTGTCCGATACATGTTATTCGCTAGCAATCTTGATTATGCGAGGCGTCCCTCGATTATTTTAGCGGCGTCGGGAGGAAATTGCCTTGTGACTTTCCTTTTTTAAAACGCGCGCAGCGGGGATCCGAGCTCGGTGTACTTCATTTCTTTTCGCCGAGCATAGCCTCGGAAATGAGTTGGCACGTATTTTACGGCCTTTGCTAACCTCGAGATTAATCGTGCATTCATGGTATCCAGATATTAAGAATCTCTGCGTTTTATCGATCTCGACGAGAGGAAAGCGCTTGTAGGCTTGGTAGATAATTTTTAATTTAAGGCCCTGGACAAGTCGTAAATTGAAGAAAGAGGCCTTTGCTTTGAAGTCTTATCTCAAACACTCGCTACTCGCTACTACTCAATACTAATTCAAATGACATCGAGATGCGACGAGGCTTCCGATTTACTTAACCACTGGCCCACATTCCCATCTAAACCGAACCAACGATCAACGCACAAACGCCACGACGTGCCCTTCTAAACAAAATGCATTATCCACTTTGAGCATCATAAGCATTCATCCTTCCCTCCAATGCCTGCTTCTCCATTATAAATAAGCAATAAAACATTCTCTCTCACCTCAGCTACAAAATCATTCCATACTCCATACTCCAATCAACGACTCATTAGCCGCTAATAACCCCCGTTTCGCCCCCCCACCGCCGCCGCTATTCACTGCCAAGCAGAATCGCAGAAGGCGTGTCGAAAAGCGTTTATCCTAGCAAAAATAAGACTAATGTCGAGAGCGCGGAGAGAGAGAGAGAGAAGTGGGGCGAATGAAAGCATCGCCTCGGGCGAATATCGGCCGAGTGCAAAAAGCGTATGCGCCCGATATTGAAAAGAGAAAGAGAGCTCTGAACTTACCGTGCCTGATGAGGTCCAACATTGCCGCTGTCGAAGCTCGAGCTCACCGTTATGTCGGCGTCGGCTATCGCCCCGGTCTCCATGCCCAGGGGCGCGATGCATTGTGCTGTAAGCAGAAAGCAGAAGAGTAAGGGATCAGCGCTGCGGGAGCTCAAACGATCACGATCGCTCGGAAGGCGAGGAAGACCGAGTTACGCATTAGGCTACGAGGCCCGCGATATTTACGGTAGTAGGACCACCGCCTCTGCCTCCCCCCTGCCCCCACCCAGCAGCAGCCCGCTACCAGGTAAAGGAAGAGAGGCTTCGCCTCTCTTCGCCGAGGCTGCGAGAGATGGCGGACCGGGGGTGTTTTATTCAGTGTGTCCTAGAGGCGAGAAAGATGCGCGGCGAGCAAATACCGACACTCGATACAACCAAGACTTTGCTAAATGTCGTCGGTCACGTGTGGCCTGCAAGCTCTCGCTCACTGACAATCGTGCCTTTAACGATATATTGCCGAGGCCTACATGCCACTGGGATCGACCGATGTAGCCGAGTGTTGATTTTGTCAAAGACAGGATTGGAATGTTGCTCGATGGGGGTGGATCGATTAGCCCGGGGTTGTCCATTAAGAATTGAGTATAAAATTGAATGGCGATGAAAGGAAGATTGAGCGAGGGAGGTGAGAATGAGGTGAATATTGTGGTTCGGCGCATTGAGAGAGTCTGCAGATCGTCGTCTAGGTCGTGTGCCCGGTCGGTCTGCGTTGTCTGCCTGGATGAGATATAATGCGCAGGAGGCGTCGCCAGAGCAAACGCGCCCCTCGGAAAATTCGCGGCTCCCGCTAACGAGCCTGAGGAGGAGGCGATCCGAGGGGCGCGGGGAGGGGGCGGGGGCAGTGAGGTTAAGCGGCGCGTAAAGAGCCGATGTTCGTCGTGTGTGGGGCAGGCATGGGGGCATGGAAAATAGTGGCAAAGGTCGGTAGTCCGGCGAATAAGAGTCCGTGCGGAGTTTAATTGGGGCCTTTTGAGGTTCGGATGTGGGCTTTGAGGGTAGTGGTGTGGGAGTGCTGATGGCATGTGGATGTGCAGGTGTCTCGGCTCGTTCAGTGCCATTTCTTTGAGCATTCTTGTGCTCTCTAAGGTGGGGGATGGCGTCGCCTAGTGAGGCTAATGAGGGCGTGAGACGTAACGATTCGTTAGAATAATTGCTTGCTCGATAATATGGCGCGTGCATTAGGTTTATCCAACGAAGATCAATATTTCGATAATATTTAGTATCATTACTTGAAATGCTGTTGAGTTTAATAAGCAAACTATTAAATCATGCCCGTCCATTCCTATTAATAGTTGGCTGAAAAACGTGCAATTTTCTCGAGTTTAATTCTATAATAACGCGCTCGTATACAGATTGTCAATAATTAATTACTTGGCGTCTGATTCAGGGATATGTGAATTGCAGGCACTTGGGTGCCTTACTCAAGCGACTTGCCTCAATGTGCTTTCAAACATATGTAGCATAAATAATATGAGGGATATTTTGAAAATTTATTATATTAAACTTTCTTTACGATTATTATGTGCCTCGTGATTAATTGATTAGGCGAGGAAATGGATTGAAAATCTACGTGTCCTTAACAAATTATTATTATTATCATTATTGTCATCGTCGCGGTCGTCGTCGTCGTCGTCGGTTATAGCCAATCAATTCATTCTATTAACTATTGCCGTTTTAATTATCGCTTCGGCAGAATTACAATTATTTCGTACGATATCAATGAATCAAAGGTATTAAATGTTTGACCAATCATTTATTCATTTTCATTCCAAATTAGTACAATAGCAGGTGCAGTAAAATTAAAACTGCTCTTTCACAATACGAATATATATTCATTGCCGGTCGGCACTTTCGCCATTTTATCTATACTATTTTACCTCTCTCCTTTTAAAATACATTTTAATTAAAGTGAAATTGTAACCATTTTATAGTGCCGTAGATATAAGCATTTTTAATACTGAATTCTTTATTCGAAAAAATTACAAAGATAAATTAGATTACTTTGAAAAATATTTGGAAATTTTGCACGTGCATTTTATACTTGAAAAAACTGAAGCCTTTGTAGTAGTGAAATATATATACATATATATGGTTTTAGTTGGTTAGTTAATATCAAATTTAAAATTCGTAGCGCCATGCTTTCATTAGTAATCATATAAATTTATTTTCTTGTGGAATATTAAAAAGCATGCGTTATGAATGTTAAAATATATAAATAAAAATAACATTTTTTTATTTTTGTTACAGAATGGATTTCTGCTTGTAATATTCAATAGTCACCACAATTGGTGACCGAGATAATACTTGGGGGCAAAAAAAAAAAAACTGTAAATTTTATTGGTTCCAAGGAAACAGAGAATATTACAGTAGCAATTTGCCAATATTATGCTTTTTCCATCAAAACTAAATAACTTGGTGAAGGAACGTATTTTCAAAACAAACGACAAGTAGGAAGCAATTTTCCTCGTAGAAATATACCATAACAGCATTGTACTTTACCTCATGGAGAAATTGATTAAAAATTTGGCGAACTTTATTAAAGCGGATTGAAAATTGAAGGATTGAAATTGCCGAACAATTGAATATCGGCTTACGCTGGTCTTGACTTGCGTCTAACCAGCATATGTATATATGTATATATATATGTATGTATATGCATTTGTAGTGAGTTGGATCTCCCCGAATCATACTTAATAGTTCGCTATCCTGTGCGGTCACAAGGTACAGTTGTATCTCCTTTAAATTCTTGATTCTGACTGGCTGATCATTAGCCCCTCGAGTCACTCTATCTGCCCTCGAATTTCGTGCCATTAGTTAGCTCTGGTAGTTCCCTCTTTATGCGCCTACGCGCAGGGTGGTGTGCGCGCGCGTGTGCATCATTTGTATGAACATATCGACATGGTGTACATTTAGTCGCTCTCAGCTCATTATTCGGATTTGTGAGATTTCGAAACTTAGTCGACGGAAGGAGCGTAACCTTTATATTTGCATTAGTCGAGCTAAGGGAAAGCCAATTACTCAAGATGAAAAGGGCCATTTATTAAAAAATTTAATAACAATTCGCATGTACATGCATATATGCATATATGCATATATTGGCATGTGTGTTCGTATGTGGACCGATAATAAAAAACAGCTTATGCAGCATGTTTTTCAAAGTTCGTTTTTGAAACGCAATAAAGATCATACACTCAAATTCTTAATACACCCAATAAAACTAACAAGTATACAATCATCAATGTGTTTGTATATATATATATATATATAGAAGCGCGTATAAAATTATAAAAGTAGCGTTGGCTGCGAGAAAAAAAGTGGTATGAGCTCAACAACTAAATACACATGAACGTATAATGATTTTGTTTCTTGAATTTAAACATTTTTCAATCAAATAGAGAATAAATAGCGGGATAGACAAAAAATATTTTGGTATAATTATTTCGTTATGACAATTATGATATTTTTGATTATTAGTCGACCGCTAATATGTCATACTTTCAAAAGTTTTTGTTCTTTTTACATCATTAATGTTTTTTATATAAAATTTATGAATGCCAATTTATTTTATACAAAAACACATATTGATTGTTATAACTTGAATATTACATATTATAAATTATATATATATAGTTAGTTCATGCTTACTGGCTGTTAATACTAAAAATTCTTTATAACTATTTGTATTCGTTTAAAATGCACTTAATTTTACGTAACGTAATAAAGAATAGTCATTAGGTATATAAAAGGGGAAAATTTCTTTAGAAAGCATGGTGAGGCAACTTTTAAAGCAGCGTTTGAGAAAATTATTAAAAATATTTTTATTCCCGAATATTCGCGTAATTCATTGTAATTAAGTGTCATTAGTAAAAAAATTCAAAGTCATATTTATACGAATATTGTAATTAATAGTTTATTTAAAAGTAGCCGGGCCTAATTAAAAGGTACGCGCGTGTTTAGCATACTTATAAGTATGTTTAATAAGCGGGGAACTTATTTTCATAACATGACAAAATGGAGAAGAAAAAAGTGAGGCGCAGAGGCTGTAACAGGTCCGTTTATCTGGAACTTCCGTCCATCCATATATAATAAAGTTTTTAATGATCGCGCGCTCGCTAAAAGTAACTAGAACGCATTACATATACAAAACAAGCTTGTCCACAATTTATCCGAGATCAAATACTTTTGATAAAGCCCAAGCCAGCGAAAGAACAGGTAGCAGAAGGAATCGAGGGGGGGGGGAATAACGCTAAGATGAAAGTGCGCTGAGTGATGGAGCGGCGCTCGTCGTCACCGTTAAGTAAGCGAGAGAAGCATCCTATCGCCGACAATAAAAATGGATTATTCCGAGAGTATCGCCAGCGCCTTGGAGCACGAGGACGTGGGGGCGTGGGGGCGTGGAGGGGGAGGGGGGACTTGAACATTGACGAACTAACTCGTTATCGACCGTAATGGGATTGGCCGCGACGGGTCGTTTAACCTACGATCCTACGACCGAGCAGCTGAGTAAGGCACTTGGACATGCAAATCCCAGAGCTCCGGAAGAAAAAGTGGAGAATCGCCGAGCGGACGGATCTTCGTGTGTGTGTATGCGCGTGTGTGTGTCTGCGTGTACTCGAGGTGGGCGCGGGAAAAATTTGCTCGCTGTGGAAGTGAAAGGGTGCAGGATGGACAGCCGAGGAAATGGCCGCTTTTTGCGAAACTCGCCGGTACTTTGCCGCAGCGTGAGTTTGATCAAAGGCCCGTGGCTCGGGAATTTCGGCCGAGTCGTGTCACTGACATGTGCCTCGAATGTACAAAATTGGTGCAGAGTATCGTAAAAGTTGCAGACAGGGTCAGAAATGTATTCCCCCCGCGGTTTCATAAAGCCTTGGGCTTGATTATATGCGCGCCGCTTTGAGCTGCTTTTATAGGCCGGTTGTTTCGGAAATTACAGTACTCGAAGACTGCTTGTACCGGCAATATCCTGAATCGCAATGGAATTTAGAAATCTCAATGTCCCGAGCCACTTGCACAATATTGTGCGCTGCCCTCTCGATTCGAGGGCCTAAATAGAGAAAATTAACGGACTCGAAATTAAAATGCCCTCCGCCACTATAAATCATGCCGAGAGACCACTACTCACTCAAAATCCATAGCCATTTTTTGCACTCCGATAAGGAAAAAATTGATTGACGATGAATGAAAGTAAAAAAAGTGTAGTGCCGATCCATCAGTTTGGGTTCGAATCGTTGGATGGGATCTTGGACGCGTGGCTAATGCATTTTAACATTTGCGTTGATAATTTTTGTCTCTGGCTATTGAGAAAAATGTTATGCTAGTTATGCATATATATAGATATACACATATAAATGCATAGTTGTAACAATATTTCAAATGCTGTGGAAATAAAATGAATTATTTTCAGAATACGATTGCAGGTAACTGTATACCTCCTGGGGAGATACGAATCCACGTAGCAATCAGTGATTGCTTTATATCATAATATCTTCGCATCTTTTATCTCTTGCGAACTGCAATTTCAAAGGCACAATTTTTTTTCAAGATTTTCCATCACCAAAGTAACTCTATACTTGATCATAATTGCAGATCTGTTCAATAAAACTGCTCCTTCTGTCCACTATTTATTAAGTGTACTTGGCGGCTTTGCTTATCTATCAGTACATAAAAACACTTAGCCTTTAAGCGTCATAGTCCCTTTTGAAAATATTTCATAAAAATCCATCCCCGTCCACTTTACCTACGATATACATTACATAAAAAAAAGTCAAACTACTAGCCAAGTTTGAAGCTAATCACTTATTTATTTAGCTTCTCTTCCAACTCGACGTAATATTAAGGATGTTAAAATTGTTGAGCATTAAAAGGCAAAATTCAGTAAGTTCTATGATTTAATGCTTATTTATTTATTTACCGAAATTGACATCAGAACCATCTCAAAAATTATTTCATAAAATATTAAATGCTGATCCCATCGACAAATTTTAATTATTTCTTCGCTTCAAATATTTATTATAAGCTAATTTAATATATATATATACGACTCCACTTATAAAAACATTTATAAATACAAAATATAATACTATTAATTACAATCTAACGCTATTGTACATTCAATTGCTCGTTATGACTCTCGTGATATTTTTACTTAATTTTTCTTATTATATAAAAAATATATTAATAAAAGAAAATTATTCGCTTTCAGTAAATTTAAGATAAATTTAAGATAACATTTAACACGAAATTATCCATATTTTAAATTAGTCATAAATATGAAAAATTATTCTTAAAATGAATAGATTGTCGCCAAACATTTATAGAAAATTTTTTGTTTAATTGTTTCAATATATATATATATTGAGATAAAAATATTAAATCTTCAGTATAATATGTTTAACAGTTATTTTTCATATAAACCCCGTTAGGTTATTGCAAAAACAAACAATAAATAGAATAATACAATAACGTGTAATTTAATTGCATTATCGTAATTAACTTATTAACTTGTTGTTGAAATTAATATACATATACGACATTATCTTTTCTATATAAATATCCTACATAAAATCTACGAACATATAATTATTAAGTATTATGAGTAACTCAAAATATCATTTAATAATTGATGAAATACTCTCTTGTCAATTCATGAAATATTCCTTTCATAAAAGCATGTATATATATTATGTATAAATGTCGTTAATATCTACTAACAGTACTATAATTCTTATATATATATACATATACATATATATACAATAATGATAATAATATGCAACTGCTGAAATTGCAAATACCTAATTAATTTCACTTAAATGTAAAGTGAAATAAAAATGATTTCTTTCAAAATTTAATATTATATTACATTGTCTATCGTAAAATGGTGACGACTATTATGAATTTTTATCTTTTCAACTTCAGTCTTTATATTGGATGCAGCTTTATATACACAAAGTATATTTAAAATATTGGACTCGACTAATGAATATTTGAACATAGATAAATATAATAATAAACTGTTTCGCAAAGGAATATTTGCTGAGCTGCAAAATCAATCGAAACAAATTCTATTGGCACGAATTAAACTATTTAAATGTATTTTAGCTCATACGATTTGCAAATTTGCTTATCTACTGCTCCACAGTCTCAAACAATACTTGGAAATGTAACGTGGCATACGGATGAAAATAATATTTTCAACTAATAGGAGAATTATTGGGCCGAGATTTTACCATTTAACGTGAGCAACTTGTAGCGCATTCGATCGCATAATTTTGTAAAAAAACCAAGTATCGATCGCTGGAAATTATCGTACCATTTCATCGCAGTCCCGCAGCAAATATATAAATTATTATGCAAAATTAAGTGGCCAGAGCGGCCGCTATATCTCGATTTTCCAAAAAGCAACAGCTCCACATGCAATCAGGCCACCACAATGCGTGCAGCTCGGCCGAGTTGCGATAATTTCCGCTCAATTGAGCCTGTGCGCGACGGATTCTCGAAAGGATGCCGAGGACAAACGCAAAAGTGTGTTCCTTACAGAGATCAATGCTTTGCGCCACCGATGCCAGGGCGAGAACGAGGACGAGTTTCAGCATAGCGATAAGATCGAAACTCGGTGTCGCCCTCTGGCCGATACTCCCGCAACTCTTCATCCTCGTTTCACGCGAAGTTGAGGGCTTGGAGGCGACCCTCGCCCGCTTTTACCTCACCGCGACGTGATGCCCCTCATGTCTCGCCGTCTATCCGCTTTCCCTCTATGTGTCGCTCCTCCCGATATTGAGATATCTGAAACATAAATAAGAGAAAGGCTTTGTCAATGCCGGGGCTGGAAAACTAATTTCAAGCATATTTCCCGGAATATCGATGCTTTTCTATGCATCTCGATGTATTCCTATCGCATAGATAAAAACGATTATCCATGAAAGCTGTATACCGATAGATTTGTTAAATCGAATAAATGGACGTGGATTACACTCGGCGGAGCAATGCCTCGGTAATCAATGGCCCAACGCTCATATTCATCCTCAAAATGCCTTTATTTATTTACTTAGGCACTCCCCCGCATTTTCACCCAAAATCCCATTCTTTCGCCATCTATTAAAAGCCAATAAATAATCACGAATTTCAATTTGGATTCAAGTGAATTGCTGCAGTCGGTGCTTGTAGATGGCATGGATAGGGGAGTGATTGGAAATTTCGGGAAACCCTGAGGATGGAAAATTTGAAGGTACGACAAGGCCGACGATGATAAGGGAATTAACGAAGCGATTAGAGGAGATTTCGTTTAGGCTAATATCGTCTATTGTTGCAATCACTTCCCGACGTATTGACAGAGAGCATGCGCGGCTCTTCTCATTTGCATCCGGTAGCTTCTTTGAAGAAACTACTGGCATTAGCTATTGTTATTATTACTGTGGTGCGTCATACTTGGCGTAATACACGTTTATGACTAAACTATATATATATGTATATATATGCATCGAGTTTCCCTCGCAGATGATGCGCTAATGCGTTCGTAATAATTGTTCATCGATAGTTTACAGTGTGTGATGAGAGATGAAAATATAAACGACTAGAGACTTTGATTTAAGCGGATTAAAAGTTTATTTGTACGAGTGAAAATTATTGAACGCACTTTCAACTTTAATCGCTTTTATAATAATAAAATATTAGTTTCACGGGTATAATAAAATATTATAATACGGGCGAGTCAATTAAAATTGAGAATATTTTAAATGTAGAAAATATAACTTTTAATCGCACTTTTTATGCCGATACTATAACAGTATAAAGTAAAGCATCGGGACATAAAATTTTCAAGAATGTCATTAACTACGTGTAGGCTTACACACACGTGTAGGCGCGTGTACATATTATATTTCGGATATTTTAAATTAAGATTTGAAATAAATTTTATAGCACGCATCAATTGATTATTGCTATTGAATTTTAATAAATTCATTCTTTCAATTAATGACTCTAAGTGAAATGTACGCTTCTAAACTAACTAAACTGTATAAGATACTTTACTTTTTCATTACCAGAGGAGAAAAAAGATAAAGTTTATTGTATTAATTAATGTGTTTTCGAAATGTTATAGGAAATACATTTTTAAAATCAATATCTCGCGAAATTCATGCCATTAATTAGAATCAATGTTAAATCATTATCAATCAATAAGCTGTTAATACAAATAATTATCGCTGATTATGCGAATAATTGCGCTGGATAAATCATACGTACAAAAACATGTATCTTTATGTAAAAATTAATAGAATCAATACCGAGTAGTTAATGACACTTAAATCTAACGAAAAATTAGCGGCACAAGCGTAGAGGAAACAAAACAATCTTGTTGATTAATTTGAGTTTACAAAGAAGAAGAAAGTAAACGCAACATAGTATACACTCTCTCCAAAAGATACATTTCTTGTAATAAGAGGAAGAAGGCTTTGCTCGCACTCGTTACAAAACACTGGATTATATACGAAATCGAATGAATCGGGAGAGAATGAGCAGAGTGTTAACTAATTGTGAGCGGAGAGCTTAGTATGAGGAGAGAATTAAAGAAAAATGCTTGCAAAATGATAAAATAAATAGCCTGAAACAAGAACGATGAGAAAAATGTAAAGATCTTTCACGAGAAAGAACAATAAAAGCCACAAAGCTAAGGGGATAAACTAAGTGGTTCGAGTGGGGCGGAGAAAGAAATAATACACAAACGGAGATGTAGCCAACAGTTTAGAGGGAAATAAGCAAACAGTTAATAAAGTGAAATAATGAATTATTATATTAAATGTATTTAAAGATGGACGGGTGGTGATTTAAGTAAAGAAAAAAAAAGAAAAAATTGATTTAACGATGGACAATAGTAATTGTTCAATAATTACAATTACCAGTCGTTCGGGGCTAATTTTTATTTTTTTCAAATACATATCTATTTCCTTAGACTGAAATGTATTCTGAACAAATAATAATAATGTCGACCTAGATTCTCGAAATTCACAAAGCTCATTCTTGCCTTCCCTCTTACAAGAATAACAAAGTCAATGCAAAATTTTCACGGCGTAAAAGAGTTTCCAACAATGAAAAGTTTATTCCGAAACCTACAAATTTGTGTCTAGCAAATAATGAATAGAAGAAAATGTTTCTCTTCTTATTCCCCTCCCTTACTCTACTCTCACTCTTCTCTTACTCTCCTCTTACTCTCCTCTTACTCTCCTCTTGCTCTACTCTTACTCTACTCTTACTCTACTCTTACTCTACTTTTCTTCTTAATCAGCGGGGTAAATTTGTTCTGTCAACGAATTCGCGAATACTACGACAATACAAGTTTTATTTTACGCTCGGTTTTTCATCGTCAAGAGCTACACACACACACATAGAGAGAGAGAGAGAGAGAGAGAGAGAGAGAGAGAGAGAGAGAGAGAGAGAGAGAGAGAATTTTCAAATAATAGCTTTTATCATACTTGTTTTCAATATTATTCAAACGAATATGAAGATTTAAGGTGAGAGGATATAGGGATCGAATGTATGTATCCGTTACTCACTCGTGACTAATAATGTCAGTTTATTATTCGTTATATTATAATACAGACGACCAGTGGTACATCACATCATTAAACTAATTTATTAAAAAATTGTAAAAAGTGTTGGTGGACGTAAAGATGAAATTATCGACACTAATTATTTCTGTTCAAGATAAAGTTAACAGATGCGTAACTTTGAAAAGTATTCGCGTTTGAGAGAAGTGAGTCGTTTTTACTAGTGTAGACTTTAAGTATTTCGAAAGATATTCAAGAGCATTTTTTAATGAGATATTCCATATTAAGATCTTTTCAAGTATAATCACTTTTGTTATAGGAAAACGAATTTTGCCAAACTTGATTTCTCCGTATTTTCATTCAAAGGCATATTTCGATAAACTTGTCGATAAAATCCCTCTTCTATTAACAAGCAGTGAATTTAATTAAAGAACTTTTCTTTCAAGGCGAGTATCACTGATTGAACGAAATTTTTATACGAACATCTTATTTTTTTCACGAGACGAAGGAAAAAGTGAAGGCAGAGTAGTTGTGTAAGGGCATTTCGAATGATTGAATGAAACGAGACGTAATTTCAATTTGATAAGTAACTAATCGTCAAATAGGGATGGAAGATGTAGGGGAGTGTTTACTTTTTATAAGGATTCGGCGGTCACTTAAGGGGGCCAAGTTTCATTTTTTGTCAATATTTTTATAAACAAAGAATTATTACAAGGCCAAGCAATGTTGCCAAGTTGACATACGAGGGGAAGGATATAGGTAGTCGCTCAAAGCTCAACGTTAATCTTTAGCATCAGTTTCTTGCCGCGAATCTCTCCTGCATATTGATAAAAGCCATAAAGTGGCCCGTAAAGAATAAAACAAGAGCTCGAAATGGCCGCAAAAGATGTACGTGTAACAAATTACATTGGACGAGGAGGGAGGGAGGAGGGAGCCAGGAGAGAGCGGAGAGAGCGAGGAGAGAGAGCGGAGAGAGAGAGAGAGAAAGGGCAAAGAAGCAGTGGACGGCTAGGCGAGGGTGGGACGGGTTGGAAGAGTAGCGAGAGCAACTGCGGGAGGATAAAGGAGGAAAAAGACGAGCGGAAAGTGTAAGCATTGTTGGGAGAGAGAAGAGGTGAGGAGCTCAGGTGAGTGCCGGTGGGGCGTGCACGAGGCGTAATTGTAGTGGAGTTTGAATAAGTAACGAGCCCAGGGAGGCAAGAAGTCGTAGCTCCGGGTCGTAGGCCTCGGCGCCCCGCCATATCCCGGCCCATTAAATTTACATGCGCGCCAACTCTCTCTCTGTCCCAGACACGCGCTACTATTTCCGCCAGTCCGAGAGCTCGGCGGGGGGCGGGGGGGGTCCAGCCCTCGTCCTTCCACCTACTCTCATCTCAAGATATTTCGGCGAATCGGCGAGTTTTACGGCGAGGCTGCTCTCGAGGAGCGATTCGGGCGAGCGTAGTCTGATACTCGCCGAGCGCTTCAAAGAGGAGAGAGAGATGTAAGGTTAAGGTGGGTTGCCGCGGTCTTGCGCGAAATCTTAGACGGGGGGTTGGGGCATTAATTTTGCCGGGGCGTTGGTGCTGCCGGAGTTGCGGCAGAGAGCCGCGAAGAGACGCGAAATAAAATGGGAAATCCCGAGGGACTTTGAGGCGCGAGCCACTCCAACCTCCGACGACTAAACTAAACGAATAAGCTTCGGCGTTTTCTGTTTTGCTTATGTGTTGGTTGTATTGTGCCCTCGTTATTGATTCGACGCTCCTAATTAATAATTATAGCGGATTTGCTTTGGGAGGTAGGAGGCAATACTCTTAGACGGTAATAAGCGAGATATCGGAAGATACTTTCACACACATCTATCCATCCGTGGGAGGGTAATGATGCGACAATATAGTACTGCAATTTGCAAATCTCGTTAGGCAAATGATTCTTATGCAATACTACGTAATCTCCAAAGTATATAGGCTTTAATGAATAGAATGATTCGATGATTCGAAAGAAATGTAATGACTAATAATCACAATTTTCATTATATTCGGTTGGACGCGGATGGAAAATCATTGGAAAAATAATTTCTCGCTGGATAATGAATATATTGGAGGCAGGTAGAGTGGCCATTCGCAAGAAGGCGGTGAAAAGTTTTGCCTATTTGTTTTATCATTTTTGCCCGCGCTATATTATAAGCCTATTAGGTGGCTGTAAAGTAAGAGAAACTTTCGGTGTGGAATTCCTGCGAACTCTGTAATGTATCAATTTTATTAGTTAAAGTCACTTCGGTGCACGAGCATTCTTTAAAGTTCTGCTTCGAACTTTATAATTGCTGATATTAAGGGATTTATTAATCGTAAATGTTCTGGCAATAAAGCTCAAGTCATATTAATTCGAGGCATAAAATGGCAGGTAGAATAAGTTGTAAGATACTCCGGTAAGCCGTTTTATGAAAATTATTCTGGGAAATAGAATGGCCTTGCGCTTGGGAAGTGAATTGTCGATAGCGATGACTCGATCAGCTGTTAAAAGTGCATTCTTTCCAGCATAACCGGACAGGCATAATCGAATACAAATTAATGAGGTTATATCTATTCGGGATGTAATTATATTATTACCTTTAGAGTGTCAAATAAAATAATAAATTAAATTTGTAATTGTGGCGCAATAACAATAAAATAACTTTATAGTCTATATCTGTGCTATGAGCGAGCGAGTATAAAATTGATTTGTATATTCTGTAATATCGTCAACCTCCGTGCGTCTGATGGGGTGGGCCTCTCTCCCTCCCTCCCTCCCTCTCTCTGTGTCTGCGTGTGTGGAGGGCGGAGGGACGAATATTATATTTTTATAGACGATAAACATACCGACATATTAATTTGCATATAAGCTCTAAAGGGATTGAAAGTTCTATTACTATGCTAGAACATTTGCATTAACGAAGGAAACATAACTATCAGTTGCATTATATGAAATTTCATTGTATATTTAATTAAAGGCAACGCGCATAAACAAATACATTTTCATCTTTTGATTTATTTTTTTCTCTGTTCATTCGACAATTATCGTAATGGTACTTTTAGCCGAGTAATCGAAAAGCCAACACATATTCTTTAAACTTTTTGTAACGAATAAATATACATTGTCATAGATCCAAGCATTAACTTTGGCCATGAGTATGAAAATAAAAACAATTTTCATCCAAGTAACGTAATCTCCAGAAGCTTGATGCATTTCAAGACAATACACAATGCTTGGATTGGATTTTTTTGTTTTTTTTCAACAAAAATAATAAGTTCACTGATACGTGCTGATAAATACTGATGTAAGAAAGTCGATATACATTTTATAAATAGTGCGTATAAATAATAAGAGGCCCTGCGTCTTAAAAATTATCATAATACAAGTCGATATAAGAAGCGAGATGCAGAATATTCAGAAGCAAGTGTGGATTAAAGTTTAAGTATTAGCAAGTAAATGTATAAATATGATAAAGAGGCTGGAAAGTTGTGTACTTAATAGAGATTAAAAATGGGAGAGGAAATGTCCGAAATGAATAGACATGAACATAAAGTAAGTGGAAACTAAGGCAGAAAGTAACTTTGGACTTTATCGCCTTCATTTTCTCAAAATAATATTTACATACTTCAAACCACTCAGCTAAATTTCCTCCCGGAAATTCGAGCGTTCATTATGACAAACCTTCAGCAGCTCCATTGAACTCGGACAAAAATCTCTTTCACCCGAGAAGCTGGAGCCATCGAGCGCGTGGAAGTGAAACTGGTAGCATTTGCAATGAGCGAGGAGGCTTTTATCGATGCAAAGAATCGCGATAAAATACGAAATAGTCATTGCCCGAGGCTGCGCTTCTTCTCTCACACAGACATGCCGCCCCGCATCTAACCCCAGCCGAATTCTCCCAGCCTCAGCCTCCGTCTGCCCGTTAGTGTGTGTGTGTGTGCGCGTGTTGCGCGTGCAACGCCCGAGTCTTTCCATTTGCATAGGAATGAGTTTATGCAGATTAATATAGGCGAATATGCACTGGCCGTGGCATACACGTAAGCCTCCCGAGCTGCTTCGTATACCATAAATTTGGTCACGCGCGTCTGCTCGGTTTTTCATTCGCTCGTGCACGTGACCCCTTAACGACAGCTATTTTTTCGCACATTGAATTTGCCACGAGAATTCGAATCTTCGTACTCGCGATACTGCAACCATTGTAAATTTGCCGACGTTTAGGCTCTTTCCGCGGCCTAGCAATCTTTTCGCTCGCTCTTGTGCTCAAGTGGGCAATTGTCCCTATTATTGGCAAATTATTGAAGAGTAGAATAAGAATTAAAAGTCATATATATATATACACATATCTATGAATAGTTTTGATAATTATGTATCTGCCAAACTGTCGTAGTGATACAAGTCATCGATCGTTAAAGTCGATTAAAAATTAAATACTATGCATGCCATTAATTAAGTATCTTTCTTATTTAGTTCATATAATAGCCCATCCTTTTCTTTTATGCATACAATTTTTACCTCAAAGTGATTTTAAAATGTCATAATTGAATTATAAAATATATATGATAATATTTATAAGAGAAGAATGTACAGCTAATTTTGGAGATAAGTGTATCTTTTGTAATTTTGCTTATGATTCTTCGACTAATATTGAATGTCTATGTATTTATAATAGCATGTTTAAAAGAAAATTTGAAAATTATGCAAATTATAAGAATAATTTAAGTATTAGAGTAGTTATGCGTCTTAACTAATTATGAATAATACAATCAAAAATAAATGAAAAAGATGGAGAAAATGTATATTGAAAACAGTCTCGTGATTATTTCGAACAAATTAAATGCCAAAGTATTTTTAAATATATGCACTTGAAGTACTCGACTCAGTAAAGCCTAATTGCACAAAATATGAGCGGAATTTATAATTTTTTCTTAATTTTCATAAATTTTCCTTAACGTCTTGAAGCAATGCGGCTTATACTCCATAGTTTTCTATATCCATAGTTCTATATGTTTAAATCAAATAATAATTCAGTTTCAATTAACGTAAACGATAAAAACGCAACGCGTCGACATTAAAACAAACATTTTTTAATGTTTGTTTAAGCCGATATTTAAAGTTCACAATGTATATCTTTACAAATAAGGTCTAATGCTTTATATATATATATATATATAAAGAAAAACCTCGAGAAATTCTTCTTTAATTCGCAATGAATTTTTACCAACAATTTCAACAATAGGATAAATATATTCCTAAATTCAAATGACCTTCAAAAGCATTGCCTAAAAAACAATATTGGCTGAGCTATTTGTCCACCGACTAAAAATAACATCTATTTGGACAATGTCAACTTTAAAAAAACAAGCTCCCCAACTACGTTTACATCTGCAAAGCTTTCACCTTGCGGCAATGCTACAATATAATCGAAAAGACTTAACAAGAGATCCGAGTAGAATTGATGCGTCGAAGAGAATCTTCGTTTAATTAAGTAAAATTCCTTTGAAGTTTTAACGCCTTGTTGCTACAACTTGTGTGTGTGTGTGCGCGCTGAAAGCAAACATCGTAAGGGGCAAAGAACCGAGGAGGCCTAAGGCTTATGAACTTAAAAACAGACGTTATTTCATTCCATTAAAGATATTCCACTGGATTCTATGTACCAAAGAAAGGAAAATAATAATAATAATAGTAATAAGAAGAATAAGAAGAAGAAGAATACGAAGCATGACAGTGAAAATAGTAAGGAATTGGAAAAACGACTGGTCAACTGAGCCCTTCCTTTATGTTCATCAGCATCAATGTCCTAAATAAAATAGAATTAAATTGTTATATCATGTTGCTCTAAACAAATTTTAATCATCCATTTAAAACGTTCACTTAATTATTATTCAGCGCACACGTATCCCGTGTACTTTTATCACTGCAGTCAATTTACAATGGACTCGACGATGTATTTGTTGACCGTAATCCATTATTCGTTTTAGAATATTAGCCAAATTTATCAATAGGAGACAAATTAAGCTTTTTAGGGTTGATAAAAATACTAAAATGAGATTGAAATGATTCAAAAACTGCAGGCACTGCAGCATTAAATATAACGAGTTTGGTATTATTAAGTAGAAAGCCCCGTGCACTAATAATATACGCAATATCTTCTTGAGATCATCTACTTTCAAGTTAAAAAAGAGTATCTCCGTACAAAAATAAATCATTTTTACTTTGTTTATTATAAATAGATATAAAAAGTAGTTGTATATAAACAGAAGAAAAAGATAGATTTCAGGTTAGAATGAACGGTTTTCCATAAATCTAATATTTTGACGGCCACACCCGACGAGGAGATTAAATAAACTGCGGAGCCAATAATAGCAATTATGAAGCATTAGTTTCTAAAAATTGAAATGCACAATAGTAGATCTCGTGAATTTTTATGTAATTTTATTACTCGCTAAATATGCGTCATAGATGTATAACAGTTGCTCCTCCCACGCATCAAGTGGCTTGGAATTTCAAGTCTTGAAAGCGTATTAGCTATATTCTGCTCGTTCGTATGAATTTGTGTAAAATCACACGCACGCACACACCGACCGCAATCACCTATTTACTAAGCAGGTTCAATTTATTTAGTTATTCAAAAGCGGTGAGTTTACGGTATACGTTACCAATTCGATGTTACATGCATGTTTATGCATGACATAAAGCGCAGGTGTAATGGATGAAGAGCGTAAAATTTATGAAAACTATTTCCCTGGTATCTTTCATTGGGAGGAATTTCTGCTCAAAAAAGCCACGTCGATACATTTATGTTGGATGAATTATCCATATGGTAAGCGGAATTTATATGGTGGATTTGACATAATTAACTGTTTATGAATTGAATATAAATTTTCGACTCCACGACGTTCAACTATTAAGAAAAAAAATGCTAATCACCCCGTTAATAAATTTCCATTGAATGACTTATTCCTTTTGAATTTGCATTGATATAACAAAGCAAAGAAAAGAATCCAAAAATAAACAAAAATATCTTACGTGGATATTACATGGCCCCATACCTTTTTCATTATCCTTAGTATATCCTCAACAACCCAACACCTCATCTTCGTAATCTTAATAAAAATCCAAATATTATCTACTAAAGCTACTAAACTGCTTTCCAATACATCAATCCTTTAAAATCGCGAAAAGAAAATATTAAAGTCCGAAGCAGCTGATGAAACTTGCACACTTGCACACGTAGAAAAGCTGAAAGACCGCAGTTACAAAATAGCAATTATAATTTACGGTCGCTTGTAAAGGGATGGAAAACAACTTCAAACTTAATGTCCTAATAAAACTTCAATTTCGGATAATTCCCATAAATGGACATATTGTAATCGCGCCTCATTGATAACGATCTCTCGGCCTCACACCAATACATATTCATAATACGGACAGGCCGCTTCGTATCATTCGAATTGCGCTCGAGCGAGAATGAGGCTCTGGCATCGAGATAAACTGAACAATACGATGATTTACGAGGAGCGCTTCTCATAAATCCCATCCAAAGCTTCGGTAGTAATGGTGGTTTGGTTGTATAGAGCAGGTGCGCGTGTACGTATGTTTACTTGGCGCTATAAAAATCTTTTGTAAGCTTTCTCATCTTAATAAAAGTATCGATATGTAAGCATCGATAATAAAGAAGAGTCAACGTGGCATTATTAATAAAATTAAGACGCGTTATAATAAATATTCAATTGCTTTTTAATTTACGATAGTTTATCGATGCGCTAAAGGCATTGGCTGAAAGACAAAGTGAACGGATCCGCGGCTAATGAAATTACTTATATCGTTAAAAATCAGTATTCATTGGGCGAATATTTTTGCACACAATACTCGGCTGACATTCGTCTAAATTGAGTAAAATACATTATTTATAAAAGGGCATTCGCATTTTTTTCTTTTCAAATACATGTAAAGTAATGTGTAATATTCGAAAATTTCCTTAAATAAATTGAGAAATTAATGAATTTATAACAAACTATTGTCTGAATAAAAATTCTCCTTGATGAAGTAACGAAAAATTATATATTCTTTAAGGAACATTTTTTTCAACTTTTCCCTCGTCCTTCAATTCATTTTCATTTCTATTTTATCCACAATGTTGATAATCACATACATATATACATACATATATATAAATATATATGAATAATGACGAAAACGTTTAGAAATTACGATTCACTGTTTGAAGAAATTTTATGTGTACTATGAAACATGATTAATAATAACATCATTACATTTCATATATATCTTTGCATATTCAATACAAGTAATTAAAGCTTACAGTCATATTACAATGCTCATTAATATTAAAATGGTCGATACAAAGCTTCAAAGATTTCAAATAATTTACGGTTAAATAAACAAACGGATACGTACGCAAATTAATAAAATTAATTATCTCACATAATTGTCAAAAAGTAATTTTCAATTTATAATACTTCAATGTAATTATTACATTTTAACTTACATATTACGAAATTAAAATTATTGGATTATTTTAATGTATCCGAAACTAATAAAAATCTAATAATATTAAAATATTTAACTTCAATTGGCGAGTGCACTCAATCAATATAATAACAAAGATACAAAGAGCTAACAAAGAAATAATAATTAATGTATTTTTAATTAAAACATGCTCGAGTAAAGTGTTCATTGTGTCAATTGTATTTTATCCGCACTATTTTCAATTCAATTCGAATGTTAAGGTATGATCTCGAGAAGCTTAACTATCAATATGCCGCTGAATTAGCAAATGCAAATAAATAACGAGAAACATTGTTCTATTTACTTTCGAGGAACATTGGCAAAAGCAAAGAATGAGCCGGTGCTCCACTGTTTTGTTGTCTGTGTGCGTGAATATCTGGGCGTAATAGCAGCGATTGTCTAATAATAATGGAGATAACCGTTTTTTACAGCCTCGATGATGCTTCAACTCGTAACTAAACTATATTGTGAGAGGAGGAGCAGCAGTGGGGGGTGGGGGTGGGGGGGAGAGACGTACAAGTCATTCGGCAACGAATAAACTTATGCGGGAGAAGGCCAGATGATAAGCACGATATTCCCGGATCTCATTTCCCCTTTGCGCCACGAAAACAATAACACTCCGCCGGGTTTTCGCCAGCCTCCATGCAATCCCCGACGATTTCTTCCTTATTTCTTCCTTTATAGCCACGACGAAGACAATTGGAGCTGAATAAATATTTTTCAATTAGTAAATTATCGCCCGTGACAATTAGGTACTGCAAAATTACCGGTAAGTGATGGCATTACGATCGCGTTGATGCCTCGTTTGGCATGAAAGAATGACGAGGCGTTGCTTTCTTTCAGCGAGTATCGCTGATCGTAATGTTCGGTTATATTGAATGCGTGAAGAGACCATGAAGAGAAAATGTGACTATTTTGTATACAATGGGAGCGAAAACTTTTAGGTTTACTTATTATATTAATTGCAATGTATGCTTTGAAGGAGCAACAAAATACTCTTTCAAGCTATAGACGTTGATGAATCATTGTATTTGCAATGGAAAAACTGGAGCCAAACCAAGAAGACAATTCAACTGCATAATACAGTTGATCTTTTACGTGACTTTTTAGGAATCTTATCGTTTTCTTAAAAAGTACTTTAGTCATTTTTGTGGAGACGACAGTCAAATTAAAGTTAGCTAAAATACAAAAGTACTGTGAGCAAAAAGAAAAGAAAAGTAAGAAAAATCAATGAGAGTACGTAACTTTGAATAAATAAATTCCTTTCTCTCCGTTCTATCGTAGCGTAAAAATACATTTTCTAGAATAAATTGCCTTAATATTAAACTATTAAACGGTTTATTAAAAATTTGCATCAATAAAGGTTTACGCGCGTTATTAATACAAATATAGAATTTAATATTCGACTCCAACGAGGATTGTGATTAAGATAATATTACTTATACTTAACAAATATATCATGTCTTTTTCTAGAATAACTCTCGCAATCTTAATATGCATGTTTTTATTTTTTATAGATATAAGAAATATTCATTAGTTGGCTTCAAATTACTACAAAAATATATTTTATTATGTTGTATTGAAATTGTGATCTAGGCAATTATTAGTATACTTATAAATTTCACATAATTTAAATTAAAAGTACAATTAGTACTATATATATATGTATATATTGTATTCAATTGATTAGCTTTTTTATCTTTCACAAAAAGACATTGATTTTATTATTCAATTTTAACTTGGGCCTTATGATATATACGCGTATATATATATAAATTATATGATTATTATATATTATTATTATGTGATTTTCAAAAATTTATTCATTACGTATTATATCCACATAGATTATTATTATAATTTTAGAGATTTAAGCATGGAATATATTCAATTTTATTTTTTTATAGATATACTTAAATAATAATGAAGGAATTGAAATCACAAGTATTTATTTTGATCTTTTAATTTATAACGATACACTAATTATCCGATAATGATGTACTAATTAATAATGTCGTATGTCCATGTGTCATACTCATATTAATTCCTATGATTATAAAATTTTCTACTAATCGAAGAAGTATTCATTGCAAGCATATCAATTTGTAACAAAGGTACAATAGGACGAGTTAATGTTATACTAATCCGACAATTCCTATTTACAAATCATAATAAGCTTTCATCAATTTATCATTTTAACGAATATATCGAGAAGACACAAAGCTAAACAACCTATCTTTATCCATATATGCATACATATGCCTTGGAATAAAAAATACGTATGCGAGTACAAAGGGAGAGAGAGAGAGAGTGAGAGAGATGATGATGATTGTCATTATCTAATGTTTGTCCAACAATAAAGTTCAATGGTAAGATCTAAAGTTGCATTCTCATAAAGAGCGTACTCCTACAGATTATGAAATAGAGATGTATTTATTGGATTTGCCTTGTACATATAATAAAGAATGATGGGTAAATGCACGAATCCCTGTTCTATAAATGAAAATGAGCGTCGAAGAGATGAAAAGAAGTGTGGAAAAACTAAATGTATATATATATATGTATATATTGTGAAATAAATAAGGCAGCTTGGATAAGTATATATTGTGATAATAAAGCGGGGGAGGAGCGATTGGATAATTAAATTTCCCAAGAAGAACTTATTTGCGATGATTTCAAAGAAAATTATGCGCTCCGCTTTAATGTCAGAGAGGCTGTCGTCGCTCAAGTCTCCCTTCTTCTCATTCCCTTCAACCTTTTTTATAATTAAATATTTTGTATTGAGGAGCGAAAGGAATAATTCGGGCATCCTCCAATGGAAATGCGCGGTACTTTCCACCGCCTTTCTCCCCACTGACTCAACCGAGACATTTCGAGGTTGGACTTGGTTTCGAACGCCAAGGGTGTTGTTACAGGATAATGCATAGCGCATAGAAGCTGCTTCAACGCATAATCACGTGTTATGCTATTAAAGAAACAATTCTCGGTAAAGATGCGTGGATGCGCGCGCGTGCTCTTCCGAGCCACAACAATCGAAATTAATATTAATGTGGGAAGTGGAGAAATGCCCGAAGCAGAAATTATATTTGAGGATCGTAGACGTCGCTCGTGGATCGCGGCCACACACCAATCATTGTTGTAAGTAAGGCGCGAATGGGACCGATGGGCAGCTCTAATAACCTCGGCTATTTACAATTGCGTAGTCGATTAATAGGCTCCTCGCACAGTTCCGAGAATCCCGGAAGGATGGGCTAAAGCAGCCGCCACCGCAAAAACTTTGAAAACTCGAGAGAAGAGTGTGCAACGTGAGCCAGGAGTCGACGATAGTTACCACCCTCGGTGAATTTAGGGCCCAGGGTAGGTTGGTTGGAATTGGAATTGGGAATAGAAGTGCGTCGTCGGGTGGGATCCCTGATGGAAGAAAGTCACTGCTATCGCGTGGGCTCGGCAAAGTCCGGGTGAGCTCGAGGTATAGTCGGGCGCCGAGCGACGGATCGGCATTTTCGTGGGCCTCGCCGCCACGGAAATTCGAATGGTCCCAAGTTACGGCTATCTCGTGTGCCTGGCTTGTCGTCAGGATACTTGGTCACGAGATTTGGCTAAATAGGCAAGTGGAGTAGTGAAATGCGATTGGTATGTCGCGGATGATGATGTCGCAGATGATGATATCGCGGATGATGATCGTATGTATAGATGTCGCTTCAGTTGAAAATCGTGGGTTGAGAATCAATACTTGCGTTGGTGATTTGTTGTTGCGCGTTAGTTGTTTAAATAGCAAGGGATTAGAGAGCGACGAAGCTCGAAAATAAGAAATCGCGCATTAATTTTTAAATCTTTGCGCAATGCTTTAAGTACTTGAACTCTTACGTCGTATTTCACGCATTGACGGAAGGCTTAAATTTAAAACGAATTTGGATTACAGCCACCTTTTTAAACCCTTTAAATCTATTTGGGTTTACGGCATTTTAATGCTCCTATTTGAGAAGAGCGAGTGAGGCGGTGGGGTGGGGAGGGGAAAGAACGCGACCCACTCTGAAGCGAAAATTATTTTTCACAATAAAGCCTTGACAGTAATGATGTAATCGCTTAATAGCTTGAGCCATAAATATTTTTGAAAAATAGAGACAGCTAATTGTTAAAGGGAGAAACAACTCTCGGGATCAAAAAAAAAAAACAAAGAAAAAAAGAAAAAAGAAAAAGCGAGGCATAATCGGCTGCGAAGGGACGACAATTTACGTTTAAGTATTCCCAATAATAAACCTAGATTTCGCGTATTATTAGTAGTGTGACCGTATGTTCCTTCGAGGCCGAGAATTATGCTCTCGGGCATTTGCAATAACGAACATTATCGCACGTAACTGCGAATAAAAATTAACCGCCATCAATAAAAGCACAAGTGTGTCGCGTACACCTTGGAGGGGCTGCGTGCGCGGCGGCGGCGAAGGTGCAATTTATCGGCAATAACGAGGGCTGGAAGCACGGGGCCGTGGAATTCAAGAGATAAAGAGTGGCGAGCGAGAGGCTTCAATGTCTCTCATAAACGAGTTTATTTGGCCGGGCAATTAAGCGTCGCGGAGGCACCAAGACACGCCAGGACCCCATTGGTCATTCGAGGCTCGGCCGAAAGGGCCGCCCGCCGAGTAAAAAGAGTGTGGGAGGAGGTGGTGGTGGGAGGAGGAGGAGGTGGGAGGAGGAGGAGGAGGTGGGTAGGCTTAGTATTTAGGAGGTGTTTTTTTGTTCTTAGTACTTAGGAGGAGGTGGGTAGGCAAGGTGGATGTTGGGGGGTGTGGGTGGTTGGAGGGCGTGGGGCGCGCTCGAGCTTGAAAATCCTTGAAAAGCTTGGAAAATCGTCTGGAGGAGGGGGGGCCGGGAGGGCAATAATTCTGGTCGAGGCCAAGGGCTCGCGCGCCACTGTCCGCTTCAGGATTTCAGGGCGGCTAGTAGGGGACCAGGGCCGATTAATTTATTTGTCTCTCCTCGCGCGGCCCCGTTTCGCCGCTGATTCAGACGCGGATTGGCATCGAGCTCTTCTGCTACGTGGAGCATAACTCACGCGGAAGTTTTGTCGTCGCGATATATCGCCGAGTGGCTCTGGCGATGAGGTAGCTGGCCACTGCAGGTATTTTTAAGGACGCTGAGAGCGGAAGAATTCCCTTGCTTGCTGAATTTCATAAACTCGGGAATTTTAATATAGGACGGCCGGCTATTTATATATATACATATATATATATGTATATATGTATGTGTGGTTTTTAATTTACGGGCTACGTTGGGGCCTACTATCGGGCACAAATAATTCCCATTCGACGTACACACAGCTATATGGATAATTCGTGCATTTGGCAGCTTTTTGGCAGCTTGTCCGCAGCTTTTTGGCAGCTTCTCGGCAAGCGGCAGCCACAAAATGTAGAAACGGCTGATGCGCGAATCCTACAATCAGCCAATAATCAATCCATCCTGTTATGAAATTATATAAAAGTCTTGGGCGCTCTTAGCGCGCAGCACAAATATCGATCGTCGTGCTTCCTTAGGCGTCCCGTGATAAAATGATGATAAAACGATGGGCCATTGGACGTAAAGCATTGGGCGTCCAGCGAGAATGTTGGAGAATGCGCTGTTGCGGGACATTGGGCGTGCTTTCGGTCAAAATCGTAACATTTGGAAGCTGCTCGCTCCCTTCGGCCCCATAACTCCAGCCTCGCATCCCAAGGCCATCTTGCTGGCCGATGCTTTCGGATGGTCTGCTGCTGCTGGCTTATTGCCTGCCGACTGGAGCCAATTTATCCTCTGCCCCGGCACGTACGTGCACGCACAATGTACTTGTGTGTCCGCGATTTTGGAAATCCAGGACGGGGGAGAGCATGGAAACATGGAAAAGCCCGCGCTACCAGGAGCCGCGCCACACTTGGCAACGTTTCATCGCTTAAGCGTCGACTAGGAGTAACGGAAATAGCGAGGGCGCGTTATCGTCTCGCCACTACTAATATCGAGGCCTCGGTTTCTTTTCATTCTAGCTGTTTATAACTGACCGCTGGCCCTTGGATTTATACGCGGGCCTGTGCAGGCCGGCCTGGTATTTATCGGCAATTCTCCTGATTTATCATCGGAGAATGCCCGGGCAACTCCGCTCCCCCGAGGGGGCCGCTTAATTGATGACGAATGCTCGGGCTGATCGTAATCGGCAATGGGAGGGAGGGGGAGGGGGGAGGGGGGCGAAGGGCAGCCCTCCTTGTTTCCTCGTCTCGCAATATTTTCCCTCGGATTTGCAAATTCTATTAAGTCTCTTTCGCATGATTTCTTGAACCCGTTGGTTTCGTAGCCCGACGAGAAGTTCGTAACTTTAATGCGCCTTTGATGGATCGGACGTCTTGGGAAGACGTTGGAGGTACTTTTATCGTGTTTTACTGGATTATATTAATTTATTCGCAAAACAAAGTGGAATGTCATTAAGGACTCTATATACTTTCGGTCTTGGGACATATCTGGGGCTTAGGTTCAATTAGATTTAAGGGCTCAGGTCGAGTCACTTGGTACGATGAATGTATAGCTTGGGAATTGAATTCTTCTGCATTGCGAGGTTAAAAAATTTTCAGTTGTCAAATTCAGTCGTCTCTATGCTTATCGATGATAAGCATAAGCTTTCTTCTCAATTCGCTTATTCGCGCTTCCCGAACTTTATTAATGTCGTGCATCAATGATTAGCTCGATAACAATGGTAGTTTAAGGGTAGTGCACTATTTATTTTACGGGCAAGGCTATACACATGTTACCATTTACCACTTACTTCGAGCCGATTAACTTTCAATGACGACTTTTCATTTATTTCCTCTCTTGGATCGAGAAATTTATTTTTGTCTTCATCCAGACTATCGTTTCTCCCTCGCTCCCATTCTACGGCCCCCCACCCCACCCCCCACCCCCTATTCCCCCTTCAGCCCTTCACCCCACGCTCTTTCCTTTATCCTTTGCCTCTGCTTCTTCGTTGCCATTCTATTTCCCTTTCCTTTACTGTCGCTCATACTTTTCCTCCTCTTTTATTCGTTGACAATCGCTTGTGCCGGCGTTTGAAAAAACAATACTTTAGCTTTCACGTCTGATTTCGTGCATGACCGGAGACTTGAATTTTCCCGTAGAGATTTCAAGAAAGTAGGAGAGTGAAAACAGACTCTTAAGAGGACAATTGTAAATAAAGCGAAAAGGGTACAAAAGACATAAGAAATTCAACTATTTTCATAAATAAATATAATATTCTGCCATTAGTCGTTGGATTTATATAAAAAGTTCCACAAATGACTATGCTTTTCATACATTTTTTTTTTCATACGCATTCTTGGATGAAATTAGGAATATATAAATGTTGGAATATTATTGCATTCATTCGCCTTTCATTATTGTCTATATACTGTGAAATTATTTAACATAATTGTGCTCAATGATCTAAAAGTCATATTTAAAATGCACTAGCTTTAAATAGTTTGGCAAAGAAATCTTAAAAATACAAGAGGTAAGAATTAAAATTGACTCGTGGAAAAGCGGAAGGGGAACATCTGTTTGGAAGAATCGGTGGATGACGAGAAATCGAGAAACAAAACCCAATGAAAGCGATCCCTCAGGCTAAAATATTCTTTCTCACTCTCTCTCTACTTACCTATCCGCCTCGTTCTCTCTTTTGCTTTCTTCCTTTATCTTTTTCTTTCTGTCGAATGTGTGTTTGTGTGCGTGTGCTTCGCAATCTGCCGATCTTTACTATATGTCTTCCTCGCCGATGTAATTTCCCTTGGTTGAACCTGACTTTTATTATTTCTTTTATTACTCTGCGCTAGTCATCCTCTCTTCGTCTCTCCTCGCACTCTCCATATCTCGCTTACACCACTTATTACTCGATTTTTGAGAGATCGAACAAGAAATTTGACGCAGATGATCGGAGCACTGCACACTCGCTCTTCTTTACATATATGACATGTTTTTATGCTCTATTTGCGGATTAAGAGATTTTATTTTTAATGTTTTTGTAAACGTGAGCTCGAGGACGGACAATAAGATAATAAAAAAAAACAAAAAAAAAACGGTTATTTTTATTCTACTTAGCAAGATTAATTATAGCAGCTTTATTGCGGTAGAATGAAAGAAAATGTACTTCCAATTTACTTAACATGCCACTTATAAATATTATAAATTTTTTAATCTCCCGCTGCTTATTAAAAAGAAAAAAAAAAGACAACAAATATAACAAATTGACCAACAGAAAAGAAAGATTATGTAAGCCATTATAATGAAGAAAAACATTGATTTTAGTAGGATATAAAGAGAAAAAGAAAAAAAATAGGCACAATTATAAGATACTCGTACAATCGTTTACATGCTTGAAAGTTTCAGTGTATTTTATTGAATTTAAGTAGTCACGTTGAGGAGTTAAAAAAACGCAAACTCCTCCATAATCACGTAAAGTGAAACTGATGCACAACACGAGCCGACCAATTCACTCATGCAAAAAGAACAGCAACAAACGAATCCAAAATAATTTACATGCATAAATCATGGACAATCCGGAGTGCGCCTTTACCTTGTATTCTCACTCGGCATCTAAATTTCAATTTCTCCTTCTTCCTCGTATTAATGATCTATGATTCTACTTTATCATAAGAATTAGTGTGATGTGTGTGTGGGAGCATTTACACGAAAGGCTCCAAGTTCCCCTCCATCATTCACGTTTATTATTAACTGCGATAATGTAAGCTAAGATTTCATCCAATTTTATCGAATAAAGACTACATTCTAAAGTGTACAAATATATTTGTAATTTGTTATATAGTTAATTCATGAGGAAAGTAATCTTGCTTTAGAAGCCGCAGTTTAAATGAACTTTTTATCGATTAATATAATTCATAAAGAATAAAGTTAATTTTTTTTTTTTTGTTGACTATTCAAATAGATTATTATCGTTTTAATTTATTAAAATAATAAGTTCCTAGCGAGTACTATATGGCTAAATTAATTAGCCTGCATTTCTCAATTTACGCATCTGAGAATTTGTTAATTAGACTGATAATTGCTGATTGCTCGCGAATTCATGCCAATCCAAAAATATCTGCAATTATAATTTTTTGCCAACTTTTTAATGTAAGCCAGACTATTATAGTTTGTAACATGGCTCTTGAATGGGAAAGGATCTAATTACTTTTAATCTCATTGTTGTGTCCCAATGCACGAGAAATGGACGAATTATGTGGCTGAATTCCAGGTGTGAACAAATGCTTGACAAAAGGCCTACAGAAAGGCTGTTTATTTCATTTCAATGTTATACTTCACAATTTCTCCACGCAATATTATTTCATACACTTATTTCAAATAGTAGATAATCAGTTGTCAGTGTTACAAACATGTAAACCTTCTTGATTAACGGATGTCATATTTTCGAATTTATGGCATTTAGAAATCCCCATCTACATATTACACAGATTTACATAACTCTATTGTGATGTAAACATGTGCTCGATTCAACTGCATAAAGCATTACAATAAATATATGCATGAATATACGTGCACTTGGATGGGAAAAACGATGAGATTATACACACAAACATACATTCACTTACTCATCTGAAAAGTAAAAGTTGCATCTTCCAGCCGCACTCGGTGAAGAAAAAAAAAGGATAAAATAATATCGTCCTTTAATATAGAATCAGTGTCGTGTAATAATAGCAAAGGGGCTCGGCCATTATTTGCAAAGAGAAAAACAGCGATATCGTTTAGTAATTAATTCCTCGGATGGAACGAAGAGTTTGTAAAAATGTTTGCACCAGAAATTCTAGCGTTGAGAGAATATTAATAATTCTTATAGACTTTGCGTGCAATAAAACATTGTGGATTCCCAGGAACACGACGCCTAATTCGAAGTAGCAGCGGTTTATCAAAGCTTCTTGCGATCACGCGGATGCATACACGCGTACTCACACGCATTTTGAAATAACTTTGTGTACAGTGAGACAGAAAATGAGTCGGACAAGAGAGCAGGCGGAATGAGAAAAGGAAATCGAGGCGTCGAGAATGTCGAGCAAGTCTACGGAATAAGACGAGAGAGAGAGAGAGAGGGAGAGAGAGAGAGCACACACAAAAAAAACAAAAGCGCGCGCATACGTGAGAATGACAACGTCCAACAAAAAGATTTAGGAAGCAAAAAAAATAAGTGCAATAAAGTATTGCATGTAAAGTAAGAGAAAATTAGAATGACGTCGGTTAAGACAGATTTACTCGAAGCTGAAAATAAATAGGAAAGCACGAGGATTCTCAATGAAATAGCGCAATTCAAAGTCGGAAGTTTGTATCTCTTGTGCGCGCGCGCGCGCGCGTCTATACAAAAGTGATTGTACAAATAAATTCATATGTACTTATAAATAAAATGGTTAATTTCAATTTCGTCGGACAATTGTTAATTAAGCGGAATGTAAGCTAAAATGTTCTAATTGACGAAACATCTATTGTGCGAAGTTTTGAAAAACAAAGAAGATTTTAATTAAATTTTTATCTTCTCGTTCGAAATGCTCTTGTTTATTTACTATAGTTTTGCTTTTATGACAATATCAGGGTGGAACGCTGTTTGTCTCTGTTCTTATATTCGTGAATAGTCAGAATTACAATAAAATCCAATTAGCTGAAAGTATATTGCTCCTCCTCGAGTTCCGACTACATCGAAGTATTATGTAGAAAAAGGATGTTTAACTTGAACTTTTGTTTTTATTTCATTTTTATGCCCTACATTAGCTGCATGAAATCAATGGCGTCTAGTTTTTAAAAGAATTGTTAAATTAAATTTCATGTAATAATGCATCTTCAGTGCACTTTTGTTGCTAAAGGCGAATAAACAGTGGATTTCTATCAAAGCTAAGAAGAAATATACGATGGACGAAAATATTTCTTTTATGAAATAATGTGTCTATAATCAATGGCCGCAGCTAATAATGTGCATTTCTTCGTCGCGAATGATCAGTTTACAAAAACAGCAAAGTTTCATCGGTATACTTGGAGAAATTGTACAAACAGTAAATCAATCGCGATCATGCGATGCTGACATCTTTCAATTTGACACAAATACACGTCTCTTGGTAATGTTGCGTTAGTGCTGTCGTGCCCGTTCGTGACATACGTATTTCCATTTTGTTACTTCTTTCCGTCTTCCCGTCACCCCTCTCTCTCTCTCTCTCACTCCCTTTTTGTCCGCGCGGAATGTCCACTATACGCCACATGTACATTTAAGCAACGATTACCAATGGTAAAGCAATACGATCACTCTTCTCATAAGTCTGTGTACAGAGTACGCTCTATTCTGCTAACATTTCGTGAATTTCACTTTTAATCAAACTATTTGTAATAAAATGCCGCGCAATAATCGCTTCAAATACATAAATCCGAGCGAGATGGACCGTAACGACCAAAGAATGCCACTGTATCCTGTCCCTCTCGAGCCTCCCCGTCTGCGATGTCAGCAATATCAAATGCACAGATCTCCCGAGATCCCGGCTAATTAATTTAATAAGAAAAGTCGAGGTGAGGCCCAACACCGCTTAAAATCTAGTAATGGCAATGAAGACGGGAAGTGAGCCGAAGACGGGAGTGGGCCGAGATGGGTGGAGGTCGGGGTTGAGGAGGTTGGGGTGGTGGGGTGGGGCAAGGAGGATATCGCGCGAGATGAGCGGGAAAGATGTCGGAGACACATTTGTACGAAAGAGTCGAGGAACGGACGTAGGCTCGCACATTTCGTCAGCTGGTTGGATCGCTGTAACAAGTGCCTAATGAGAAACGGCTGTTTAATACACCGCTGGGCCCGTTGTAATTCCACCATTTTGCACAATCTTTAGCACTGCGATTTTGCACGCTCCGAGGAATAATGCTCGTCGCTAATTCTTGAATGCGGATCTTTCGGAAGAAGAGCAGAGTTGCTGGATTTTCACGGGAAACTACGTTATCGCCATAATTATTCGTCTCGTTGCTTGTCTCGGTAACCATAAGAATCGAGCGCCTTGAACAAAGTTTGAGTAGTGGCGGTGTTTTGCGTTGCTTTTTTTCCTTCAGTTTTTGTTGGTTAATGCTTGTTTGATAGTGGGGATGAGCTTATTTGGGAGATGAAATTGCAGTTCAAATTTCCCTGAAAATGATTGAAGCTGGGCAAGGAGGGAGTGAGAAGTCGTTTCCAGCAGTCTTTACAAACAGAGCGACCAATACGACTTTCGTATTAGTATTGGCCACGCATTATTGAATAATTCGGCAGAAGCTTTGTTCTAATAAATAAATAAATAAGCAAACCATAATTGTAATATTATGATGGTAAATAGTAACGGCGTGCCTCGCGAATTCGCGGTCGAATGCCTCGATTAATTAATTTGCCCGATTATTTAACGAATTTCCAATATGATGATGCATTTTCTAAAATGTATGTGGTTGCTTTCAACTAGAATAACCCAACAGCTGCAATTGCAAATATCACGCACAATGCCGCTAAACTCGGCCTTTTTCGCGATCGGCTTGGGTTATTTATTTTTTAAATGCCTACTACACACACCAGCCGGCAATATCCCTCATCAATCGATCGATCAATGACGTGATTCGAATACTCGAATTATTTATAAAATTAATGCACGTGGCCGCGGAATTTTTTCATTGGCTAATACGAGCACACTAATGCACGGACAGCAATTCCTTAAACCACCACGTCCGACTGAAAATTGATTTACCTGCGTTGCTGGCACGTGCCTGCAAACAGTGTAATTTCACTGGGCGTACACGCAACTCCGCTGCAATATAACAGTTATACTATTGGGAAGAGGAGAGCATTCCAGAACCAAAATTGGCTGCGCCCGGAACATCGTTGTGCTCCGGTGTGGCAAAAGCTGAGCGCTAGAACAGTCCGCGAAACTATCTTCCTCCTCCTCGGCGCTGCTTTGCCTCGAGTGAAGAGGCCCTCCGAAGGGCTTCCACCCCCCCCCCTTAATATTATTTCACTTCCGAATAAATGCAATCAAGTGCTACTATCAATGAGTCGTATATTGTGCTGGGGTTAACTACTTTTAAAAGCCAATGCTGAAAGCCGAAATTGTGCTTCATCTACATTTTCGTTTAGTTTTCGTTGCTGAACTTGGTCATTATTACTCGTCTAAACGCCAACAGTTGATCGAGCAAGACGGTTTTTCTAATGGACACTCACATTCACGAGTCACAATCAATTTATTTCATACAAGAAGAACGCCCAGCACCCCAGCACAACACGCTTTACACACTCTCATGCTTTTATTCAAATTCTATATATACACACATATATATATACATATAGTCTTTAGTTGAGAGAAAATTATTATGTAAAAAAGAGTGGAGAGATATTTTTTTTAATAATCAACTAGAATGTTGTATTTCTAATATTGCAGAAACATATAATGTGTAGAGTGAAACGAAATTCATAGACAAACATAGCATAAAATACCAACAGGTTACTAGGAAATTGTGAAAATTTCACATATTTTGTTACATAGTTTACAATTATGCATATCCAAATGAATTTGTACTTTCTGATTGATGTAGACAATTTGCATTCAATAGACATAGCAGAGCTATTTTCAATTTTGCTCAAACTGCTCCGCATTAATACATCGAAATGTCATTCAATTTACTTAATTGAATAACATGTTTGTGGAATGAAAAAAAATGTACAACATCAATGAACATGATACGAAATTTCAACTTGAAATGAATATTCATGAGTTTTAGAGTTTTGAGAATTTCTAAATGTATAAATATTTATTGCCTGACGCTCTAATACACGTATTATTGGAAATTTTGCTATTAATACGCGCATGACAATGTTTCATCTGCATGTAATGCAAGACCACTTTTCTTATACAATTTCTTAAGACAAATCGATTAATATTGAAGGCACAAGACTCCTTACTATAAATTCAAGTCTTCGCAGTATAGAGGCAGCATCGAACAATGTAAATTTTGCATTGATTTATCGTGAAACTATGTAAATAACATAATTGTTCTATAATTGTCTTGACAAAATATATTCACATTATAATATCGGACCGTACATAATACTAAATAACCTACATTGCAATCCGAAAATTAATGTGTCCACGAATCTCCAATATTATCAAATTTACATAGGATTTTGACAATATACAGAGATGTAAATGTCACTTTCTCTCGAAAAAGAGAAAAAAATTGCTCCAGAGCCCCGAGCATGGATTATTTCAAGCCATAAAAATAAATTCAAATAACGTGAAATCACAAAGAAACTTAACATCACCATATATACCGCTAATTTATTAATGGGTCCGAATTTTTTTTAAATAAAGTCATAGAATAGCAGTTTTTCGTCAAATTAACTGGCAACGCGACTGCTGTAAATAATGCCTCAGCCTCTGCTTCTCGTTATATACAAAATTACGCGAAATTTCTGGATTATAAGTTGAAGTGAGCGCACCAAAGTGCTAAAACTCGCAAACGTAAATTAAGGCTAAAGGACACCGGGGCGTGAAGAAATTATCTCACCCTGCAGCACTAATTATCACCTCGCTCGATCGAACTCTCAAAAATTGAAAACTACATGGGGCTCGAATAAAACTTGTGCCAACACGGCAGAATGTTGTTGAGGGCTTAGGCCAAAGGGTCGCCGCCGCCGAGCCCAGACATATTATCCCGAAATTGTTATTTCCTGCGTGTTCGTTAGCTCTCCTCCGCAATCTTTGCAACTCGGCTTCCCAGGAGCCATCGCCAACCGAATGGACTGCAATGGCGACGATGACAACGAGGAGGAGCACCGGCTAACAACAGACCGACCGACAGAGATGGAGAGATAGAGAGAGAGAGAGGGAGAGTGGGAGTGAGAGAGAGAGTGGGAGAGAGAGAGAGTGGGAGAGAGGAGAGGAAGGGGGCTCGTCTTAGTCGACGGGATTTCAATGGCGTGCGACCTCATTACCGGAATGGAACTCATTATCGTTATGCAGAAGCGTTTGCATTTTGTTACGTGTAGATAGAGAATACTGCCATGACCCGAAGCGTGAGCGGGCGTTACATTACAAGGGTAGCACTCGCGACTGGAGTGGGTCTGGAGGGGTGCTGGGGGTTTTTTGGGATGGTGGTGGTGGGGGGCGGGGGGGCTTTAATGGTTGCGAGTCATTCAGCCGCGCACGAAACCACTCCAAGTTGCGTTGAAAGACCAGCGAGAAAAAGACTGAGCTCTCTTTTATTTTATGCTTTTTATACGTTAGACACAGCGGCTGGCTGCCAATGTGCGCATGTGATCGCGCTCGTCTCGAAATGTCACCGAGTGTGGCCCCATTTGTGAATGCGAGCAAGCCGGTATGTGGAGCATTTCGTACCGCGGAATAAAAGAATTGAAAAAAAGCAGGTTTTTAGGCATAAGTGGTTAATACAACATGCCAGATAGATATAAAGGGAGAAGGCGAATACGCGTAATGTTGTATCGCTGAACAACTTCAAAGGCATTACGCGAGTAATATTACGCTTGACGTTGTACTCAATTTAATATTAATTTACCAATTAAAATGGAGGTGATTATTGATTTCAATGGCCATTCGGATCAATCCAAAGGCGTTAATATTAATCCTGCTAATTATTTATCTATCGCAATTAATCGTGATCGCTATAATAAGATCACGACAAAAATGTGTATTGCTTAATAATAAGGTTTCGCGCGAAAGTCATTTGTCCTAAAAAAATGAAATTAATTATTACGATATTGCAGTTATACACGTGAATTTCATGCAGACACGTTCACGTGTGCGTGCATGTGTTCGCGCATGGACATAAAAGGCGTGTAAAAATGCAGAAATATCTCAACATGACAATAAAAAATAATTTTACCGAAAGAATGTTAATAATAAACACTTTCGCCACCTCGAAGCATCAAAATAAGCAAAGACGAATATGCATTTCGTGTTGTAGATGTTAAAAGTCCGACAAGATCGGTGGAAAGCACGAACTCGAATTTCTCAATTTGATTTAAGTTACATATAATGAAAACCAGAGACTGGAATGAGAATCGGATTTATTGAACGAAACTGCCGAACCCGAATACCCAGTCTTAATTATTCAAAATTTTGTATACTTGTTGGCCAATTTCTGTTTGCCTAATATATATTAAATATTCAACGATGCGGAATAATTATTTTCTGCGTGTTATATATTCTCAAATTAAAATACAAAGGATTGTTATATAAATAAAAGAAAGTTCGTTTATTACTTTATTTATTAACAAGCTAAATGTTTAATAGAATTCTTGTCGATGGCTTGCGGGAATCTACGAGAGTAAAAGGCGAATTTTTCATTAAAGAAAGGATATTTGCTCGATAGAAATCCTTGTTCACCGTAACATCGCAAACATCGATATTAAAAAGTGCGATAATAATTTCTTATTGAATAATTAAATTAAGCATCACGAGATTCGTCTCAGTTTTAATAAATAATCCCATACCCGACACCCCATACTTCCTTTCAAATTTTAAATTCAAAGGATGAGTTTGCCCGATATATATATATATATATATATATATATATATATATATATATAACAGTAATAAGACGTGTTTGCTAACTACATTCCTCATGGGAAAACGCGATAATTTTTGAATGCACAATACATACACACTATACATGTACACAGGGTAGAGAACGATTTCAACTGCTCTTCAAGATTAAATTAAATAAACTTAATAAATTCAGTGCTAAACTCATACTGTTGATTATTGAAATATTATATAAATACATAAATTACGACAAACAATTGCCTTCATCGCGCTAACAACGAAATATCTTATACGATGTTTATGGCATTTGATTATAATAATAATCAGATGTCTCAAGTGACGAATTTTCACATACATTAGAATTATTTTTCTTACATTTCTATTTATATTTATATAAACTGTACTATAATTATGGTGCAGTTTCAAGTGCTTTAAAAGCAATATTTACCCATTTCTTTCTCGTTTTTAATTCGAACTCGGTCATTATGGTGAATATTTTGTTTTTACTCTTCGCGCGAAGCTCGTGATTATTTTATTTTATTATCACGTAGTACGAGATCCGCTTCTATTAACCAACTTTTTCCAATCTATTCCTACGACGAGTTTATTTAAATAATAAAAGTTTTTGAATGTCATGAGCACGAGGCCAACGACACTTTCATAATTCTTTATGCCCGCATAAATAACCGATCTCGAATGATAGATGAAATCGTTAATTTTAAACGCCACGAATATCTATAACCTAGAACTGCCTAACAGACCAACGTCCTCACCAATTTTCTTCAATCAAAATTTATTTGCATCCGAATGACTGCCAGTAGCCAAATATAGCAATTATTTACTCTGCACTGATAACTGATAAACCCACTTCATGTAAGGATATAATTGCCAATGCAACTAATAACTAACTTTAATGTAGTAGAGAATATCGGAGCACATAATTCATAAATGGACGATTACAAATAAAGCAAACCTTACCATTACAATGGGAATTGATATATTGAATATTTAATTCGCATATTTTGATGAATGTTTAGTGTAGTAACGCCAATGTTGAATGACAATGTTGCTATTATTTTCTTACTGACTTCTCTACAGGCTAATTATCGGCGCTTTGAACAATTATAAATTCATTAAATAAGAGTATCTGAATAACTGGTCAGTCACTTGTAAATCTTAACAATAATAAACGAAATATAATCCATGTAAATCATGCACCGCTACTACAATACTGTCATTTACAAGTTTAAAAATCCCTGTAAAATGCAGCTCCCTTACACACACACACACACACACATATATACATATATATACATAAGGTTATTTTTAATTATGTAAATAGTATAAATTAAGATAATTTAACATTACTTTCGTGGATATTTCCATGAAATTCATTTGATAAAATTGCATTTATTATTGTTTCCAGTGAAATCTCTCGCGCAAATGTTCCTCGAGCTCGTTAATGTTATTAATTTGAAATATACTTTAATAACTAATGTAATTATTGCACACTTAATTATGAAATTTCGAAAGTCAGTTAAAACGCGCAGACTGCGCTTTTTCAACAATCGATAACAACTAAAGCTTTAGTCGTGTGCTTCATGCAAATTAACAATTACCATAGATTGTGCATTTAAACAAGATTATACAAACGATATTATTTATATTGGGTGTAGATAAATGTAAACAATAAAGTTTAAAATTCTTGTGCACAAACGAACGAATGTTACAGATTCTCGATGGATATCTTTTAGTATCGATAGTTTCATTTACAACCAATACGACGAATATTTAATTCGAAGCACACATAGACATTTCTATTATTATAGTGGACTGACAATAATCATCTAAAAGTGGAATGTAAAACTACGATTACACATAAGCAATACCGTAACAATAAATTACTAATCCCACGTAAAATCAGTGTAACGGCAAAAGTCGTATTCGCATTAATGTTGCAGCATATATCTCTATTATTAGCACTTAGTGTCATAATCTCTGCCTATTGCCGCGTCATTTGTAACGTGAATCCTTTTCAACGGGAGAAAAAGCATAGCAGGCCGACCAAGGAGGGGGGAATATCGAGCAATTTATTCGAAAAGAGAGACCTTCATGACCTTCGCCCGACAATACTTCAAACCCAAATATATATATATATATATGCATAAGCGCAAACGTTCCTCACCCCGCTCTCTCGCTCTCTCTCTGTCTCTGCGTTATGTCGCCCTGTACTCCGCGGCATTTGGCAAAACTTCAACAATGCTCTCCCGGTGAGTGAGCGAGTCCGCATTAAACAACAATGCCTACGACGGTCCTGTGGGCCTCCCGAGGGTTCCGCTAGACTGAGCCAACGAGTGCGAGAGGTCGGAAGGGCTCGGCGGGGTGGGGTGGGGTGGGGTTAGGGGGAGAGGCGCGCATACACGTTGGTACAACTGGCTGCTCGAAAACATTAGCCCGCTTCCTCCTTTCGTGCTTTTTGTTCCGCTGCTATAGAGAAGAGGCCCTTGAGAGAAAAGGAGCGAGGCCGGGAGAATGAGTTTAGCCTGGCCTCGCAGTGCCAGCAAGCAATGACGATTCTTCCTTTCACTATCATCGTCCTTTCATACTTTATTGGGCTTGTTTGGGATTTGTGTGCCGCGGGCTTATCATTCATCGGGAGCCGATGAGTCCTTTGATTTATCGTCGCGGTCCACGATTATCCTTCCATTCCTGGATGAATATAATGCCGGCCAGCTCGACGTCTTACCTAAGCGCGCGTTTGCATCGATTCGCGACTTTCTCGCGCATACTTGGCGCTTCTCAGGCGTTAATAATAATTTTGCGCATCTCGCGATTCTTTTATCAGCTGGCCAGTCGATGCAATTTATCGCGCGGGGCAGGCGAGTTTTAACGAGCGTCCCTCATAATATAAATGCAATGGGACTGGGACTGGAGCTGCAAATAGCTCGAGTGGCATAATTGATTTGGAAATCCTCTCGAGCTCCGCGCTCTAGTCATAATTTTCAGCGCATTAAAAATCTTTATTTATTTACGATGGGAATTAAAATTTATACGCCGACGGGACTACTTTTTTCATTATCTGATAAGATCGTTCATTAACTGTTAAGAATTTTTTTTTTTCGCTAACGGTTATAATGGTAAAGAGATTGATCGACTCGGAGATAAGAGAAGTGTTGTATGTGTTAAACCGGAGCGGCACCAATTAAAGGAAATCGACATTCCATAATTAAAATTCTCGAATAAACGAAGCTGCGAATTCCAAAGGATTTAATAAATTTTATTTTGCTTCTCGACTTTTTTAAGCATAAAATTATATTCTCGAGTTAGAATTTACTTTGGCGCATTTTGTCCTGAAATTTGCATTAAAATTGTTTCGCTTGCGAACGCATCTCATCCCACGATATTGTTTATAAAAAATTCTTGATAAGCCATGATAAATTTATCGAATATACGAGTTAAATATGGTGACAAACTGTATAATGTGTAGCCGAGGTAGTGATATAGTGTGATAAGTGACACGTGTTTTAATTTTATTGGCCTGCATTGAACATCCTCGCTTGTAATATTGCAAAAACTTTGATACAATTATCGATGTAGCTATATTGTTATTATGTGGGGCATAGTCTGGACGAAATTCTTATTGGCGCTTTCATTATTATTATTGGCACATTTTCATTACGCCCGAGCGCACGTAGTATATAAAGAAAAATTCTCCCAATACATTATGAATTCATTATTATTATTTATATCGTAGTTTGATTTTAATGGCATAGACTCGAGCAAATATTATAAAATTGCCTCGCCATTCCAAATACAATAAAATCAGTTTTGAGTTTTCACATACAGATTGCAAGTGGCTTGATACTTTATTGCAAATAATTGCCAATGACGACGCTTGAATGAAATATCGTGATTTCCCCCTTGAATATTCCACATTCGCCGGGAACATTGCTTCTTCTCTCTCTCTTTTCTCCCCTCTTAATTTCATAAAATGCGGCGTCCTAGAGCCTACCGATTGATATCAACGATATTTTTATATTTGAAAGCGATCTTTGTATATGCATTGGTAAGACTCAAAGCCAATGGCGAATTTCCACAGAGTGCCCCCGGGAAATAGGAAATTTACGGCCTCAGCAGCTAAAGAAGATGAAGCAATGAGTAAACGACTGACTTCCTTCTCCATGCATCTTCCGTATTCCCTCGTTCCTTTTTCATTCTCGATCTTACAACGTGCCCACAGCGAGTGCGATAAAGCGTAACGAAAATAATCACCGAGCCGAGCCGTCGCCGAGCTCCTCTTTTTTTTAATTTGCCTTTCATTCTTGATTACCTTTTAAAATTTAAAATGTTTTCATTTTCATTAAGTTTTTAGATCGATCATAGAAGATTGTAACTTGGTATCATTTTTCAAGTCTCAATTTAATCGATAGTAGCCGTAAAGATTATCGTTTTATTTTCCACTTAATGCTAATTACCGTTAATTATACTTTTTTAATGCCGAGTATTAGTAACTCATCGCTATTGAGATGGGAAATAAATAGTCGATTTTGCATTTTCTGTATGGAAGCATAGATCGTAGTTGTCGTTGATCGCTATCTTAGATATTAGTTGACAAATATATTTGTCTGCTTACAATAGACGTGAATGATCATACTCAGTTGGCACAGCTAATATGGAATAATTTATGATTAACAGTACATTTACATAATACCGAGGGTGTGAATAAATTCTACTCTTAAGAATGCATATTGCCCAAGTTATATTTACAAGTTGAAAACAAAAAAAAAAATCATAAGAAAAAGATATTTGATTAAAAAAAAAACTTATGATATTAGGAATTTAATGAGAGCTTCATCCAAAACTTTGCTGAATGAAGCGAAGTTCTAATCTCAGAAACTCATTTCAGACCTCGTCGCGTGCATTGGCCTAAATATTCAGTAAAGATGCACTCGCTCTTCAGACATTTGAATGCTCACAATCAAATCTTTATCTTTGCTTTTGTCTTATCTCCATTTGGTCCTTTGGTTACTCTGAGCATAAGAAGGCCTCGACTCGTCTCTCGCTCACCGCCATTTTACTTCTATTCGCAATATCTCTTACGGCAGAATTTCTCTCGTTAGCTAGAAGATAAATTGACTGGTATGGGCAAATGTACGAGATAGATCACAACTATTAATGTTTTCTTAATATTTTACAATACGAAGCTGCGTCCTATCAATTTCAGTTTGCGTTTCTGCGTTCACGCAAAAAATATTGTATTTATTTCACAATTAAAAGTGGCTGAATCTGGCTGAATCCATTTATTTTTATTAATAGCTGTTTATTGAAGTTAATTTAGTTTTGATGCTAGTTTATTAAAAAGACTCTTTAATCCAATTCCGCGCAATTGCTATTATCACACATATCGTTATTAATAATTTCAATATAATTATCGAATTTTTCTTAAACAAATACTTATCTACGAATTTCTCGACAATTACAAAACACTCCCCCCCCCCTGCCACATCTGCACAACTTCACTGCAGCTATGATGAGCTTAGTATTGGCACTTTCAAATAATGCAAAAGTATATTTATTATGTTTACCTCCCTTCCCATCGATCCCAATTAATCGACTCAATTTCTCTCCAAGTTAAATAGTTTCAAGCATTCAACTACTTCCCCACCCATACAATCCCTCAACTATAATCAAAATTTTATCATTCTCATAGACTCACAAACACACGACTCACACCATTACCACCAAACATTCAAAATCAATAATAACAAATACAACTTTTGCCCCTCTTTCGCCAATCGCCTCCTCCTCCTCTCTCACTTTTCCTCGGCTCTTACACTCTTTCAATTTCCCTCACGGGAGCAAGCATAACATTGAGCATCCAAAGCTCCAGATTGATTATTCCCCATTGGCCATTGCCGTGGACCTACCAAAACTTGCTTTGCTGATAATAAACTTGTACGTGCGTCTGGAGAACTGATCCCGAATGCAGCAGACTGTGCATACGTTATCGCAACAATGCTTTTTCCGAGGCATGAGAACGTTGGAAAGTCAGTGGCAGCCTCAAGATACTAAATACTTGCCCTAATCTATACATATACATACATATATATATGCGCACGCACGCACATACACGCCCACGTATATGCATACGTATATTTATATGTGCATGCGTCGTGCTGAGGTTGAGAGTAGTGAGGTGCAGCAAGAGTGGCATATGCGTTATAAAAAGTCTCGACGGAACGATAATTTCACGATTCCAATGAGCATTCAATATTGCTTCTTCCTTTCAATTATATATATAATCGTTTATTATAGTAAATCTTTCTGCGATAAAATAATGATTAATATTGCTCATTATACTCGCTGGCTTCAATGGTAATTTTGAACCATAAAAATTTCGCGTTAAATGTTGGTAATTGATTAATATCATCTGCATTATTCTAAATCATAGACTTATTGTAGACATGAATTTGAGTTATGCTGTGGTTTCGGTAATGGATATTCTAAGAAACATACCAAGAAATGAATAAATTGTAGACAAGTTATACGCAGCTGAGCTCTGAAAGTTATGAATTCTTAATTCGGGAATGAAATTACGATTTTAAAATGATTATAGAAAATTGGAATGAGCACAATTGAGGAGAGCACATAAACTTTTATATAAGGAGGGAAACACATTTAGTCGATTGAAACAAGAAATAAGAGTTAAATTGTTTACAAAGTGAAATAACTTGCAAACTAAAAATAACAATTGTATATCTGTGAATGTGAATAAATTCAATCGGAAAATATTTACAAAATTCGTATTGAACGAAATAAAGAATTCAATGACAATTTAATGGATTGGAATTGTTTTCGTAGCGTAGGAAGAAATTATTTAAAAAAAAGTACTTAATAGTTTAGGATCTAACACTATAAGAAAACTGCAATTGCATTTCAGATTATTTAAAATTATTAAGTAGATTTAAAATAATTAAGATGCTGGTATTGGCAGACTCGTTTGACTTTGTTGAACTAAATGAGCGTGAAGGAATTTCACTAAATTTTACAAATTCATCAGTTTATCTACAATATGTTGATGGCCATAATCATTCGTCTAAAGGTTGAATAAAAATTAAAAATAATAAGCAATAAATTAATTAACATATAATCACTGCTAAATGAAAAAAAAATTTATACAATTAGAAATTTACAACATTGGATAATACAGTCATTACATTAACTCTAGATACACACAAACACACAGATGCAAACACAAACACACGCGTATCGCAATAATAATCAATAGTAAAGGCTAAATCGCTTAGAGCTTAAGATAAAGCATACATCCCCTGCATACGTATTCAAGTCCATTAATATTTATTAGATTAAATTACTTATTCCAACTCTATTCGAATTGAATTTATTTATAAAATATTATTACCACTAACGGTCCCTTAAAGCTTAGAAGTACAAGTTGTTTTAAAGTAATGTAAGCTGCATTGATATGGAATTCGAACATAAACTATCCATAAATGATCATAATCATTTTTATTATTATCGATACGTCGACTGGTTATTATGAGGCAGAGAAAGAACTAATAATATTATTATATAAAGACGATTGTGAAACTTTGCTCGGAAAAACGCCTCTCACAATAGAACTTGTAATAGAATTGCAGAAGCAAATGATCAACGTCTAATTAATGGATAATAATTTTTCAATATTTGTTTAGAAAAGTAAAGTTATGGATTAGAGTTAAGAATCTCTGTTGCGCGAAAAAGAAGGGAAATATATAGATATATATATAGATATATAGGTATGTATAGATATATCTCGATAAAGGTGAAAGAATCATCCGGGACCGCAGTAGAGATAAAGTGGAGAGAGAGAGAGAGAGAGAGAGAAAATATACTTTACTGCACAGCGACTAGACGAAACAAACTGAAATCGGATTTCCGTAGAGTGTGCTTAGTATATATAAGGTTCCGTTGAAATGGCAAGAGAATGGCGGGGGGGTGGGTGGATGACAGTGTTTAGGGGAGCGTAAAAAGTAGGGCGTGCGAGAAATGTACGATTGAAAATGATTTCGGTAATTGTTTGGCTTTTTATGTTCTGCGGAAGAAACACAATTAATAGAATAATGTTTTGGCGAAGGCAGTGAAATTTCATTGGACATTGCGCTGGAAGATCAAGGAAATAAATTTATATCTCTTAAATGTTTATAAAACAATTAAATAAGCTTCCATAAAATTCACTGAGCAGATTTATGGATAATGCATTTATCGGGATATATATAAAGATTGGGAATTTTAGTTTAAAATTATTGGAAATATTTTCCTTCGGAAAATTAAAATATTATTTTAGTAACAATATAATCTATAGTATTACTGTAGACTTGAAGAATATTTCCTTTCTCATTTATAAGAATGATGATAGTATAATGGGCATTGAAAAGCACATTTAAACAATTAATTAATTAGTATCCTTTATATGATTTTGTAGTTTATATTATTAAATATTAAATAAAACAAAGCTTGCCCATATATATATATATATGTGTGTGTGTGTGTGTGCCACAAGATGTTATTGGAATAACTCGTGGAGAATAATATGAAACAGCATATTTTAATAATAATAACATTATAATTATATTAATTGTATTATTGTATTAGTAGTTTATTAGACTTTCGAAAATAAGTGAAATATCATACTCACGTGAAAATTAATATCAGCTATTAATATATGTATTAATTAATATATGCATGAACAATTCATTTGAGCCAAATAAAATTCTTCGATCATTTTTACCGTCTACATTTCTCTACTATGATTCTTCAAATTAAATTAAGAAACACACTACTAATAAATAATAATAATCATAAGCATATATGAAATAGGGATTATCATAATTTCGTAACTATTATATATAATCTGCCCAAGTTTAAATAAAAATCGGAACCATAACATTGTTTCAATTCAGATGAAAATTCATCTAATACAAAGTAGAAATTCCCGAAATCATTGCCAATTTTATTAAATATAATTTTATACTTTTTTCGAATTACAATAAAATCTGCATTTTATGTGTTCGGGTAATAACTATTAATGCAACCAACAATAAAAACTCTTTGGATTTAAATTTTTTTTCGATACTATTAGGATGGTAGTTAACGAACAGTATCAAATGTCATGAAATTCTGTACATTTAGTGTCATAAACATGACATGTATGCACGCGAATCCATTACTAGTCATGGGAATGCATAGTAAATTGTAAGCATTTTTAGGAATTAAATTTCTTATCGACGTTTTTATCTCGCCAAACTGCGCACTAAATAATTTCGTGAATTTTACGCTCTAATTTCTCTCTCTCTCTCTCAAGAATAAAAGGATCATTGAATTGAAGGTTCGAAGCTCCTTTTAATGGCTGTAAAATACTATTATAATGGTACATGGCCCGGGTGACATGCTGCATAATTTCAAAGAGTACAATAGGCGAGAATTTGAAAGAGTTGGCGCACGTCGAGCCAACGTATAGAGCACACTTGGTCCCGTAAATCTGAAATATTTAAAATCTTAACTGACGAATATCTATAAAAATTCAATTCTAAGCTCGTAGAAGCGAGTGGCCGCAAATCGGATTTTCTTAGCGTATGTATATATATGTATGTATATATATATATAGGATTTATATGGGAAAGGGGCTCTGCAGGAGCAACGTCAAATGTGCGCAAAAAGCCGGACGCTCAGAGAAAGAGTGGAGGAGGGGAAGAAGCGGACGATAAGAAGAACATCGGGATGTCGGGATTATGAAGAAAAGTGGAGGAGAGCAGCCAAGTCGTGGAGGCTCGTCGTCTTGGAAGGGGCTGAGGGACGAGGAGGAGGACGACGACCACATAACTTTTGTATTAATTAAATTCGAGCCCGGTTAAAAGGATTAATTAGCAGCAAGTACTTTTGCCTTTTAGACGGCCAATGTTGAGGAAGAGAATAAAGGAAGGAAGACTATACGACGACGCTTGCGACTAGGACCGAAGTTTTATTCGGCAGCTGTGCGTCTCCCCACCCCTCCGCCTACCCCCCCCCCGCCCGACAGCCTCACCCTTGCCCGAGAGAGAGAGATTGTGCTTTTTGCGCATATTCATCCAGCTTTATCTGCCGGTATTATAGTCTGCGGAAACTTTCCGACGGACGAATAAACCATCTGATCAACATTGACAACTTTTGTGTACGGCACAAACGAATTGCCGAAGAGTCAGACGTTGAAATTCAATTGCCTTGAACGCAAACTTCACCCCTCATTTGGCCCTCGTTAATAGTCATAATCATTAACCTCGGCCAATAACTAATTGTCTCGATGCGCGAGTTTAGGTTCTCGGTGCTTATAATGTGGAGGGCTTTTTTCATGAAAATAAATTCTGGCAGATGATGAACTGACCGGCTGATAAAAAAATATTGATAATGCGCTAGGTGAACTTTATACCGTTGATCTTCTTATTAATGAGCCTGTAAAAGTTGGCAAATAATATTGCCCTTACATGGGATCCAGCACCGTTACATTTAAGACTTGGCAATTACAGTGATTATTATATAATTACCATATATTTGGTGTGAAATGAGCTTCAAGTAGAACATTGTATGAGCTAATGTTTTTCCTTGAAAAATTCACGATACACGAAGCTTTTGAAAGAGCCTTTGGTGGTGCTTTGAGCAATTGGTGGGTAAATAATGGAATGCTTCATTCGTTTGCCCTCGCCACAATCCAATATGACATAATAAACCAGTTATATTCAACATAAGCACGATAAGAGTTTGCAATTTCGCCGAGGCCATTAAACAGTTTAAGAAGGCGATGCTTTAAGGCTGGCACTTTGAGACTCGAATGAAAGTATAAATGAACTATCGGGATAAAGCTTATTAAATTTATAGGGATTCTTTTTTGGAATAAATAAAGCAGAAATGACATTGCGGTCCGTGGGCAAGAGCGGAGACGTATGTTGAGTGTGAAAAGCCTGCATTTTCGTATAAATCAGAGTTTACATCTTGGACTTGTGCCAAGAATGCGTCGTTGATTTACATATTTATAAGCTTTTGAATGCTATTGGGATTAGAGGAGGTGAAATAAATTATTTTTAAGTCCGCGGTACTCGTGTATCAGATCAATTTGAGAATAGAGTTTCTCTCCTCTTATTTCTCTATCTCTCAATATTCTCAAATCGCATACGTTTTTATTAAATGAATGGCCGGGCTTCTTCCACAATTGTTACGTCATCGAATGAGGTGTAAGTGTACTTGGAGCTTGGACGGTTTGTAGGGAAATTTTTATATCGATTGAGTAGAGAGTAGCCGAGGCAAGCTGTCACAACAGACCAGAATATAATTTATGCTCGTAATAATTTTAGATGCCGTGTAATTTAATTCCTCGAGTGAGTAAGTCTTGAGATATTTAGAGAAATTTAAAAAAAAAAAAAACTCCCGCTGCATTAATAATATTAATCCATAATATATTCCTTACTCGGATCATTTACATTCGTTTGAAATTGTTGGATTAGCGGGGGTGCATTGCGCGGCCACCCTATACACAAGTCAAATAATGACGGATTGACGCAGCCTCTCTCTTTGCGCGTGTGCGCGTGTGTTTGTCATGGGACATAGATAGATGTATGTAATTGAAGCGCGAAAACATTTATAGTAAATTGAAAGGCCGAGGCGGAGCATCTCGTCGAAGCTTATCTCCATTCTTACACGCGCTTGTAATTCCTAAGAAAGCATCGATGCTCGCAGCCGGGCCCCCAAACACCAACATTCATCGACTCCGCGGCGAATAGACGATCATAGGAGGCGACGCTTAGAAAACACAGATATCGGGGTAGACGTGAGGAGGTGCAGGCGCGCATAGTGAATTCGGCTGACACGCAGCCAACCGCGACCAACTCGGCAAAAAGAGCAGCGCTCGATGGCAGCAGTAGGTCTTGGGAGAGGACGCCGCCGCTGCTGCTCCATCGGCCTCGAGGCGAGCCCGACAAGGACGGAGGAGGAGCGCCCCCGCAAGTTCTGGAAACTGTCGGGGCGTAAAGGGTATAAATGCGCGCGCCAGAAAGCGAGAGGGTGGAAACACTAGTTGGTAGTAGCGAGGTTAGTCTGTCCCCGGGGGCTCAGCTGCTGCTCCGTGATCGATGTCTCTACCTCTCCGCAATTTGAACAATGTCTCTCGGCTGTCTTGCGCGCGCGAGAGAGTCCAACCCCCCACCCCCACCCGCACCAACGCCGCTTTTTGCGCGACTCGCGCGCCCCCCCACCCCATCCCCCTCATTCCTCGCATTCCAGGGCTCGCGCGAGATGGACGCGAGACACTGGGCGAGGGGACGGCCATGCGAAGGCATTCTTAGTTGGCGTTTGGCGCCCGCTTTTTCAAAGTGGTGTCGAGGTGCAATGCCGAGTCCACGCGAGGATGTACTCTTCCCTTGCCCCGGGAATACGTTAATTCGATTGCGCGGCCACTTGTTTGTTGTAGTCGCTCGACTAGGGCGCTGTCGTCTCCGCTCTCCTCTCTCTCTCCCTCATCGACGGACAGCAAGTTCCGAGTTTCAATACGGATTATTCCTAGGCTCTGCGATATTTTTCCGCTGTTTTTCGCGGCCGCGGCGGGTGGGCCAAGTTTCGGATTATTATTGGAAAGTGGCGTGAGTAATGTGAAGTTTGGTACTTTTCGCCCAGCTTACATGATCCTTGCCGTGTTCTCCATTTTTTCTTTTTTTTCTTTTTTCGAGAATGATTAAGAGGGATATGAAACGAGTTTTAATATTTGTTAGCTGTCTTGGAAATCACTTTATCTATGTTGGGAGAATGGCGTTGGGTAGGTGGAGAGGGCGAATCCATCTTATGGCAAAATTATTTCTCGACTACTGCACCGCTTTGAAGATTATTAATCAATTTGGTATGTTAAATGTGCGGCGCCGGTGTAATATTTTTGTCAAATGCGACAATGAAATGTCGAATGATGAATTATCTCGTCGAGTTTTCGAGTCGACTTGTTCCATTATTTACTTTCGGCGCATACCTCCTGAGCTTGGCTAGAAAACAAATATTTATAGGATCAATTATCGCATATCTTTGTCGAGAGACTGAGAATTATGAGCCTTAAATCGCTTTCCCCGCCGCCCCTAATGTCCAAAGTTTTCCCATCAATTAATATTGCCAATGTCTGAGAAATCATTAAAGAAAACTAGCAGATGTACGTTGGTGTACGTACTCCAACCATAGTTGCGCAGTTAAAGTAAGCGATATAATTTTTTTAGACAACATCGAGAATATCCGAGAGCTTCCGAGAGGTTAGTGAAAAACTTTTTGTGCAATTAGCCGGGAGCTCGCATATTCTTTCGTGACTGTAGGCGATCTTTTTCTCTTCTCCTTTGGACTTTGGCTTTGGTAAACAGGAGGCCACAGTCAGCTGGAATGTGCTTTAAATTGCTTTAATATTGGATGGATTTAATGATTGATTGTGCTTATATATAATCCATTGTCAATAATTCGAAAGTCGCAAGTGCTCCTTTTAAATACACTACAACGAAAATCCATTAATCGATTTAAGCCCTCCCATCGACCGCTCGCGCGCGCGCACGCACGCACACACACACCTTTACACAAACCGATGAAAGACGCAGTTCAAATCTCAGTCAGAGAGCTCGCTCCCGTAGAGCCACCGAGGAGGCACAAAAAAAAAAAAAAAGAAAAAAATCACGAGCCCCGGCATTAGTCGCGGAAGAAAACAGTTTCACAATGAAGTGCGCAATAATAAAGTAGGAGAGGGCCGGTGAATTTTTACTTTCAACTCGAGCTGAAAGACGTTGTTAATTCCTGAAGAATCCAGGTGGCAGTGTAACTCGTGCGTAAAACTGAGCAAAAAGTTCCCGCTGCTGATAGTCGTTTCCGATTGAAATTCTTGGCATCTCCCTGGGAATGAACAGCCACTCGCTTACTCCCTCTTTATGATAAGAACCCTTTCTCCGTTCACGTAGTAGACTCACTTCTTATTTGCTATTCTGGTCAGACGGGAGGACGTAAGAACGAGGGACGAAATAGGAACAAGGGATATGGAAAGGAAGTCGAAGCGATTCTTTAAAAAAGTATGAATAAGCAAGAAAGAGGCGCTAAGAGAATTTTCGAGAAACAACTTTTCTCGTTCTGCATTACCATTCGAATAAATCAAAACTGCTCTCTACTTATTCTAAAGCAGCCAAGTTGAGTTTATCGACTAATTCGGAAAGGTCGCAATGTTCCATCCGACATTAATATAATACATTTACAGCGATTCTCGCATCCTTAACGGGGCGACGATGAAATATCGCAATGAATAAATTTAACATAAGATTTTCAAACAATTAAACGTAGACAGAAAAATTCAGTGCATATTCACGGGGCTGCCAACTCATATAATAAATCCGTCTTCAAGCACTCTTGTTGCCATTTACATGTCACTCTACGCATTCAATGCATAATATTACAATTGTATATACCGATGAGCCACCGAATTGCACGAATTAATTAAACTCATCGCTTTTTACACTTGGATTACCTTGAGCGTCTAAATTTATAAAGAACTACCTTTGTAAATTTATCTCACTGATAATGAAAATTCAAAATTCCAGCTCTAACATTTAGAAGCCTTGGTGGTTGTTAATTAATTTTCGCCGCTACTCCGTTCGTTAGATTTATGATCCATTACATCGAGATATGCCTGCTGTCAATATTTAAACTAATAAACATTATTCGCAATTATTATTCGAATGTGGAGATTAATTTGTATAAAATAAATGTTGATGTTCGTTGATGGCAATATTCCATTATGAGTGGAAAAATAAGCGATATATGTATGAAATTGCTTTTATATATTAATATTAATAATAGTTTAAAATTGCTAGTTTCGTGGGCGAAAATTTTGCTCCAATTAAAAGTTTAGACACTTAAAAGGACGAAAGAGCAGAAAAATATTCATTTTTCAAATCAAATCCAACGTCATTGAAAGAGAAAACTTGCGCATCTTGCATTAAAAAAAAGCTTTCCTCAAATTGAAACATTTAATCTGTTTAAATTATTGTAACCCATACGTGATGCCCTCTTTCTGATCTTTATCCCTAAACCAATAATACTCGGTAGTAAATAAATAATATGACAAAAGCCATAAATTCGGGAAGAAGAATTTACGTAAATGTTTATTCTTATTACTCGAGGAAAGCCAACGAAATACGACATATTAAATATTAAAAAATGATCGAAAATGAGTGAAGAAATGAAGGCGAGCTGAAAAATGCCGGGAGGCAGTATGGAAATGTTAGTAAGAAAGAAAAAGTTGACGATGCTTTCAAGTTTTCCATCCTGAGCTTTTCATGATCCGACTGGAACTATAGAGGCGCGCAATCATAAGTCTCGTTGCTGAAGTTGAACAAACGCTACCTTCCCCGACATATTTTAAGGATACGACTGCTGAAAGCGGCGCTTTATTACTTATTTCTGGAACGAGAAGAACGGGGAAATCTTATAATTTTTTTTCTTTTTTCGCGAAAAATTGCGATGATATTCCCTCGGAATGACAATCGAACGTAGCAAATATTACGTTACAACAGCGCTGTCCATTTGAGAATTGCGGATGCATTTGTTTGTCGAAAAATGGAATACGAATGAGCGAAAGGTTGGATTTATTCCACCTCGCTGTGACTGTAGATTCAATTTGACTTGGAAAAAAAGTCCATTTGACTTGAAAATTATTTGATATTTCGTCCCGCGGCTCTCCATGTACTTGCGTGCACACTTGCATGATACTCTAATGCTACGCGTTTCATTAAACTGGTATTAACTGTCGAGTTATCTTTAATTAGTAGAAATAGCCTGAACGGAGCATTTCACCGGGGAAAAACTAATTTCAATGCGAGCGATAATATAATATCAAATATAAACACAATTTGTTAGTTAAAGTCGCTCGTTAAACTTCGCGTGCTTCCATTAATTACGCTATTTTACATTGTCGGAGAGAGCATGAAAATTCTAAAGTTATTAATATAAATTACATATTAAGCTAGACAGGAATGACGTAGCACGAGCTTTTAATTGTTCGCATATCAAAGTGACGTAAAATTTGCCTACTGTGAAGTAATAACAATTTAGTCATGAAAATTGAAGTTTTTAATTGATACTTAAAGTCCTCTAACATTTGCCTAATGCAATCACACCTGCCAATATAAAATCATAATTTCTAATCAAATTAAATGGTCATGAAGCGATGTGAATGCCAGGCCGATAAAAGTGTTGATACATAAAGTTTTCCCAGCGGGCAATAAGCGTCAGGGAAAAAGGAAAACGGCAAAAAGACGCTATCTTAGACTAAAAACGGTGCACTTTTTCCTTTCATACCAAGAACGATTAGCGCTCGACGACTCCCCCCCAACCTCCCACCACCACCACCACCACCACCACCACCGCCAACGTTTGTCTAACGACCGCAAAATGCCATGGCGCACTCGTGGGAGCAAAGCCAAGGAGCAGAGCCGAGCGTGGCAGTTTTCCGGCATTTTCCGCCACTTTGTTCGCTCCCGTCGATATTCCAAAGTTCAAGGAGAGATTTTCTGAGTTCTGCAGACCTCCCGAGACGAAAAGAAGACCTCCTGCCCCCACCCCCACCCTACCCCACACCCCCACCCCCACCTCCACCCCCTCACCGTCCCTCTCCTGCCGCCCGCCTCCCCCTTCGCTCTCCCCTATCTTTTTCAATTTCTACAAGGTTCCTTTCTGTTCTCTTTCTCTGGCTGCTGCTTTTCCTCCCTAAAGCCTCCCATTTTATCTTTCCATCTATCTTGGGACCTACGAGACTTGCTTAGTCTGCAAATTCTGTCGATCGCATTGTAAACGAATGTTGCTCTCTCTCTCTCTCTCTCTCTCTGTTCTTTTCGTGAAAAAAGATGCTGCGAATATCGAGGCCGTGCATGGACATAATTTTTATATTGACGCCTTTTAAAACGAATTTGACTTGCAAATTTGTCGCGAGTCTTGGCGCGGCTATTTTAACGTTTTGCAAGTATGCGAACACTGCATTAAAATTCACAAGGCGAAATAAAAGATCTTTAATTCTTCTGAAAATTTAATGCCCGTAATTTTCAGATTAAAAGATTATTGCTACAGGCGGGACAAACTGTTGCCAAAGGATTTGTATATTCGTAGCTCAATGAGCAGGAGGATACAATTGAGATAAGGACGGGAGCAAATTGGTTTGGAAGTTCGTGTAACGCCAGATTAACGGTAAGAAATGAGCTTTGACTGCCGCGAGGACAAGGAACGATAAGGACGAGATGGAGAATCGCGGAAATGTGGAGATCAAGATTAATCATATCTCCTTACACACTTTGGCGATAATGCATAACATAATTAGGCGCAGAAGGGATGGCATGCGCTTACAATTTAATTACGATTAATTTCCAGCTCGATGGCAATCATATCTTCATGTGTAATTAAAAGAGAATGGTAGAATTGAGTTTTCATTATAATCTATAATTTATGATTAATTAGCGAATGCCATTGAATTCAGTTGCAATTGCTTCGTTAATAAATAACCGATTTATTTATCAAGGAATTAATTTTTAACGCAATGTTTATGAGTTTGTTAGGCTTCGTTTAATTCTAGATTAAAATTCAATCACTGTTACGCAACAGATTATTGATAATTCGAAAAATTATATATATATACATATATAACTATAGTAAATTCATTTAAATATTCGAGTGCGTATTCGTTCTTACTTTTCCCAAACACAATATCCTTTTAATCTATATATATATATATATATGCAGCTCTCCTACTTTTGATAAGCATCTGTTGATTGCATTCGGAGAGTCATTATTATGTGGAATCTTCAATGATTTTGAATAAATAAAACCCGTGAAATAGATTTAGCATAGATTGAAGAGTAAGGCATTTGTCATGAACTTTAGTGAAATGCTTGAGGAGCCGTCGATACTTTAATGAAACAAGGTTCATTATAAACCAAGCCAATTAACAAGTGACTCGCAAAGGAACGATGAAAACTTTGTTTACTCATAATGCGATGCCTTGTGTAATAATAAGGACCGATAAGGTGAACAGCTTGAGTGGGTAATAAAATATGCTTTACAAGTGATTTATTCCATTGACAGATTGCAGGCCTTACGTGCGAGTTATTGGCATTCGCGCAATAAAATACATGAATCTCACGTGGAAGCTTCATGCCGATAAATAGTACGTAGGGATCTGCGCGCATACGGATAAGTCATGTGAGAGAGAGAGAGAGACCACGTGCGAGAAAAATGCGCAGTGCATAATTCGACGTGAGTTAACGTCTCGCTTGTTATAAAGCTAAAGAAAGCTGAAATAGCGATGCATTACTATCTAACAGAGAGTGATATTAGAGGAGGGCGTTATGAGACAGAAAGTGAGTGAGAGAGAGGGGGGGAGAGTGTAAATAATGGTTATGCGAAGTATGGGCGAGTAGCATTTGCGGGTCTATAGGGCGATGTCATTAATATACTTGAAAGGAGAACTCGCTCGGTATTGCGGTTTATACAGAGTCTCCCTCCACCCCCTCCACCCCCCACCCCCCACCACCACACAGCCCCACCATTTTTTCTTCCCTTTTTGAGAAGAGTCAACGTATGCTAGGATCTCGCCCTCCTCGCTCTCGCTCGTTCGCTCGGTGCTCCCTCTGCCTCCTTCGCACTCGTTTAGCGGAGAATTCGATGCTATCGGTTCGCTGAAATTGCGGAAAGGGTGGGTTGGGGGGTGGGGTGGGAAGGGAGAGAACCGTGTCTCCGCGCTCACGAAAGAGGCGAGAACTCGACAAGAGCAGAGAAGACGAGCATAGAGAAGCTGCGTTGGAACTTTTGGTTGAGACTTTCTCCAAGTTAGCCAGCGATGGAAGATATAACGCAGGTGCAACATAAATTCCGGTCTTTTCCCAATGATTCCCCATATAAAGGGGGCTCGCGTTGAAATTAAAAATAAACTATCCCATTCTTTTATTAATTAAAATCCTTTATGTCGCTACTCGGGTGTAATTAATATTGGAGGTGGGGTGTTTTGTTTACGTTTAATTATTGGTTTAATGCGGCAGCCGATGAGGACGTAGGCCGCAATGAATAGTGAAACGGGTAAATAATTTTTGCGTTGCTCTTTACATGATATCGAATGGATTCATAGTTGGCAAGTATCGATCGCGCAGCAATTTGAAGCCGTCTCGCTACTTTAAGCGTAGCATATAATAACAAAACGACATTGGCAATGCCATCAGCCAACAAACTAATTACTAATATTTGGTAAATATTACTCTTACGGCTCCTACGAATCCTAATATTATCTTAAACAATCGAGACAATGTCGCCTGTACAGAGAAGCATTGTCGTTTAATGGCATAATCGTGACAGAAGTATGTAAATAACGCATCGGTCAACAATATCACATTGTCACACATTGTCAAAATAAGCGAAGAAAGTAGCAAGGACTTGCTCGACAAATCCTTGATCTCCGACTATCAATGTTTTCCATCTCCTGTGAATGTGATGTGAACATCTCGCGACGAGTAGTTTTCGAAAAGTTAATTCCTACATCGATGCAGCGGGGATCGCAACCGAGCCAATTACATCAATTTTATTGTTTACTCACGTGCACCGTACAGAGTTGGCTTCAAGTTAGCTTCAATGCAACGTCCGAGTGTTTTTCTCACCTGCAACAGAATCGAAAATATTACGATCGGGAATATTGAGAGCCAATAAAATGGCGGGATTCGATAAACAATGGCGTGGGTCCTTATCTAGCCTTAGTTGCCACGAAATACATATAAACATTCTCCCTCCCTCTATCTAAATGGCGAGTATAGGAGAAAAGTTGGCCGAGTCGGGTGGCGTTTGAGCCCAGTCGGCAGCACTAAATCGCGAGTATTAAACTAGGCGAGATGCCTTACGGCGGCTTCATTCTCCAAAACCCCCACGCGAAACGTCAAAGCAAAACATTTGGCGGATGAAGCAGCCTCTAATGAAATTCGGCTAATCGACCGGACTGGGGCGCCCGAGCCAACCAATGCCAACGCGGCCCCACTCGCTCGGGGCGCGAGTGCGAGCGAGGCGGAGCGAGAGTAAGAATCGCAGCGCGACCATCGGGGGCGAGAAACAATAGGCCAACGGGGAAAGCGAAGGAGGAGCGGAAGAAGCCGCCGGGTTACGCCGGGGCTCGTGGCGCGGGGCCGCGGGGCGGCGCGAGGAGGGGAGGGAGGGGGGAGGGCGAGGAGTACGGTAGGGAGTCGTCGCTGCTGACGGGCCGACAGGTACATACGAGCTTGTTGCTCGAGTCGCTGGTCCATTAGCTAATGGCCATCTGCCCGTGCTTGCCGATTACTCTCGCGGGCCGCGTTCTCGGCGTCGACTACTCGCGGCTCTCCGCCGCCCCCGGCCCTGATTTATTTGTCCCCGCGCGGCGGCCCGCCCCCTACCTCGCTGCTTCCGACTTTTGCGAGAAGCGAGCGCCTTCTGGGACCGGAATCCACCGCGGCGTTATTATTCACCGGGGCGATTACCGCCCGAGCGAACCTTACGCACTATCGTCTAGAATTATTGCGCCGCTCGTTGTCGACTGCTCGTGCACCGGCGCTTCGTCAGGCCATTTCGCCCCGCAAACTGAGCGCCCTCATACTTCCTTGTACCGATAATCGCCGAGGCTTTGTTATTGCTCTTTTCCCTTCTAATTGAGCGCCTCAACCGCCTCAATCGAAAAGAAGTCGGATCGACGCGTCCAGCAGCTGAGACGTAGGAGCTGCCGGCCGATCCTTTACTTTCGTTCGCACGAGTTGAGGAGTTGTGATTGACGGTGTGCTCGGGCCCAAGTACCGTGTATAATAAATATGATAATGAAATTGAAAGTGGAGGGAATGCCGGGGACAGTTTTACCGAGGCTGGCATGACACCGACAACAGCGTTAAAAAGTACTCGCCGGCCGCGACTAAAAAGTCGCGTCGGGACGTTAAAGCCATTAAAGGGAGCGGAGGGGCGGGGGTGGCGACTGGAGGTGAAATCTCCAAAGAGTGTAAATAAGCCGAGGGCGAGGGAGACAGCATGCAGGTCGAGTCCGTGAAAGAGGGCCACCAAGTCAAGCGGTCGTCAGCCGTCGCAATGGAGCGCCACGTAACTTTGCCACTTTATTCGTCGCGCGCGCGCGCGCGCTCGTCCCCTATTAAACGGCAGCAGCCTCTTATTCGCCTCAAAGGCACTTTACGGGCGATAATGGGCCGGTGAAGCAACGCCTTGTGCGTGTCCCTCGGCCCCTGGCGCTCGCGCACGAGCGCCTCCATGCCTGCGAGGGCTTAACGAGTCGTTGTGAGTTATATCGAACGCGCGAGTCCTGGCGCATTGTTAGGTGGGCGTGGGTGGGCCCGGGGAGCCGTGGCTCGAGGCTCGGGAAAGCCGCTTCAATGGAAAACTTGGCTCGCGCACACGTGGGACCTCGGCGAGCTGTGTTTTTGCACTCCGTCGGCCGCTGAGCCAACCCTTTTCAATTGTCGCGGCAATTGAATGGTCGATGCGGCGGCGGCGAGGGGAGGGGGGAGATGCGAAATGCTGAAGGGTGGATTTGCTTGTACGGGTACGAGTTGTGCGATAAGTCGGTCGTAGATAATGAGGTCGATGATTATGGATGATGATGAAGGAGGAACCAATGAGGAAAAGATCGTGATGGCAATTATTGATAATTTTGCGAGAGGATTTTGTGAAGCTCGAGTTTAGTTAAAAATGATCGGTTAGCCGATGAGGTATGGTTTGGTCATTTGAATTAGAATAACAAGTAAATAATTCTAGTAGAATGGAATGCGCAGCTCTGGATGCGTGAAAAATGTGAGACAACATTTTTTGACTTTTTTCAGTATTTTTCTGAAATTTTAGTAAAGTCATACTTGTGCCAAGTATTTAAGGAATTAAGCCAACTAATTGTCTTTTTAATTATTAATTGGCAAGGCACGTGACAATGTAAGGTGAAAATTTTGCAAACTGTTCGTTATTTCGTTGACAAATAATTATTACGATCTTCGCGCATATTTCGAGGTATTTAATGGTGGGTCGAACGCGCATGTGGAAATTGTAAAAACGTTTTAATATATTCCAAAGAAATTGTATGACATACAAGAGGATAATAAAATTACTCTTATAGCTTTTGATAAAAATTTCCTTTGGACATCGAAGTTTTATTACAAGCCGAATGAAAAATCTTCAAAACTACACTCGCAAGTAAAATTTATGATCTTTTAAATCTTCGACGTTCTAATTATAGTTCTTAAAGAAGTCTTTATTACATCTATGGATGATTCCTGAATATAATTTGCTATTGAGTGAAAATAAAATAAATTCCCATTAATTAAGCGTATCGTTTGTAATTCTATTTAGCCAGCTATTTATAAGTAAATTACATTCAGCTAATTAAAACGTACACGAGGAATTTATGACTTTACCGTAACTTTGTGCCTACTGTCAATATTACATAGTTTGACGGTCATAATTTCATAATAAAGACGGTCGACCTGTAATACCGATAAAATGAAAACAATCATCATCTAGAGTTTCGAATTTCAACATTTAAATACATTATGCATAAGGCATTATTTATGATCTTGCGTGCCCTCTCATTCCCACAATTGTTCATATCGAAGATTTTACGAACGGTAATTCATCGAAAAATAAAATACCGATAGATCGAATGTACCGACACGTGCAATTGGCGAGATAAAAAAATAAGAGAAAGGGATGAGAATGTGCATTTGTTGGAAGCTAACTTAATATTATTAATAATTGTAACCAAGTGGAGAAATTAGTCTCATCGAATTAACTCACTCAAATAAATAAAGACGCTCGATTCGAATAAAGTCGAAACTAAGAAAAGTTTAATTTAATTACGTTGGCCGATTCGCAGCGAAAGTAAAATAGTAGTTAGGATACGTAATCCTATTGGTCATCGATTATTGAACGCAAAAACATATTTTAAGGAGAACGAAGTATTGAATATTTCTTCACTTTTGAAAATTATATTTGATTACTCTCGTAACGAATTTGCGGCAACACGCAACAGCCACAGCATGCAAACATATTTATTGATTCATTCTATTCGGTTATTTCTCACTTTTCAACTTCATTGCAAATAATTAATTCTCATTAAAAATGAAACACCGACTGATTATTCTAGTTGGAAATGTAATTTAAATCTTATCAAATTAATGTATTATAATTTAGGAGAATACATAAGAGGTTAATTGTTCGTATAGTTATTACGTGTTCGCGATAATAATTACAATAATATTTAAGTACACTAGTAGTAGGACTGCAGTAAGAATTTTTAAGTAAGACTTCATTAAACATGCATAGTTCGAGATATGGAAGCAATAATTCAAGAATTAAATGCCGACGTAATGAAAAAATCAATAGACAAGTGACGCTTTGATGATGTAGGACGAAAATACTGACTCGCTAGTTAATAGCGAAGGGCCCAAAAAAATTAGCCATTTAATTGTCGTTAATCTATAAATATTCTAATGAGTTTCAAAGCGTACGACAAAATCGACCCGCAAGCCTTTTTTACAATTGACAGATAATAATAATAATAATGAGGACCTTTTAAGCAAATCCGTCTTGTACTTTCCAGTGCTTTTTCACAAAATCACTTCTCGCGTCTTCCGATACAATCCCGATACTTTGTATAATGGCATTTCATAATGAATGAACATCATTGATTGAAAAAAATGTGCGCATTTCATTATTGGAAATTATACTTTACAAGTTCTTTCGCATCATTATGTATTATAATGCAAAAGCATTCTATTATTACTTGACTAAATATTTATGCTAAGCATTATGCTGATGTATCGAGTGACATCTGAGAACAAATGAATAAAGGAATAATTGAGGCACATTGTTTATAACGAGAATAAATGGAAAAATTTACGCTAATTGAAGAAAACAGTCAATAAATAATGATCAAAGTGAGTTAAATGATTAGGACACGAATTTAATAATAATTGAATTTATTGATTGAATAAAATCAGATACAATACTCATTAATCGTAAGAAAATGTTCCTGAAATGTGTAAAAGTAGTAGTAGAGAATGAAATAAACATCAGTTAGATATAATATTTTTCAACGACAAATTCAAGTTAAATTATTTACACCAGACAAAACAACGATTATAAACTCCTTAGACTGCTTTAACAGAAATTAATTTAACATATAATGGAGCCTATAAATATCAAACTTTATAAAATTTCAATCAAAGAATTTTCTTAAAAAAAAAAAAAAACATTGATAAAAGACTAACTAAATTATACGCGACAAATAATGTTGAATCAAACAACCTTGTAGCCATAGAGTTGCGTACATTACATGATCGCTTACAATACAAACTGAGGTCAAACAATAAATTTCAATGTTAAGAATAAAAGTATTGTTTCCTTTCTCATTGGCCGTATTCTTAAGCATTTCAATTTTTTATAAATCCTTGAATATCAGACATTTAGCGTATTTTATTGTATTTCCGATTTTTTCTTTTTTCTTTTTTTATTGTATTGCCAGAGCATTACTTATTATTGACATAACTTGCTTGATTGTTTCACTCGGATTATCAAACCAATCCAACAAATTTAAGAACTTATTCGGCAAATGCGTATTACTCGAATGTTCATTAAAAACTTCGTAGTTGTCCAATATGTGAAATCCAATGTTTACGAAGAGACTGCAACGATGTAAGTGAAGAGACTGAATTCATTCGTAACACTTACTAACCTTATTTGTATTTACCGCATTTTCTACTTGGGCAGAAGCTTATTGATTTGCAATTATGGCACCGAAACGTTCAAACGCCTTTTTGTAAGACATCAATTCGATTGACAATTAATAAATAAAGATAAAGATACCAAATTGATATGTCAACTAATTATGCGGCGGCGGCTACATATTAATGTACCTCATGGAATTTTTGGAAACATCTGGTGAAACACTTGATCGTAATTTTAGAAATATTGAGCCAATACGTCGGTAAATATATTAAGTAAAATAACTAAAACTTTTTCGTCCCTATTAATTAGTTTTTATTCAAAAGATAAACTTCTGTATTACCATTGCTTGGTTAAAAACTCGTTAGATATTTCAAAGATTTTATAATTTTTGAATCTGTAATTAAAATTGGATATGACAAAAATTATGGTTGTCCTTGAAAATGTTACGAGCATAATTATAAAAGAATTGGATAATCACTTCATAATTAGGATAATTAGAGTAAAATGTTGAGTATTGAGAATGTGAAAAATCATATAATTAAAAAATACAGAAATTCTATAGTTTGTGCAATTTCATGATAATAGTGTAATTTCGTGGACTTGGTTAGGTTAGACACTTGTAGCAATAAAGTAATCGACTAAGTAGTCTATATAGGCTTGTGAGGAGCATTGCAAGTTAATGTGAAGTAAATAATAATGATCAAAAGAATAAATCACAACAATAAATAAAGCTTGAGTTGAAAGAAAAGGTGTATCAATCTAAAAATATTATAGATGTCGTTCGTAATTCAATGAGCGGCTAAGATAAATGAGACTAATTAATTTTCATTGCAATCGAAGACACTTAATAACACCATCACCCAAATCTTTTTCGTCTATTACAAAACATTTACATTTATTTTACATATTTTACATCTGGTACGTTGTATGCCAAATAATTGGTACAAAAATGTACGTAAATTTGTAAATTTGGACTCTATCCATGAAGTGGGCGTAGATGAAATTATACTCGATTCCAAGTATATTGAAAAGGACAGCGAGTATTAGAATTCTCGAAAGAATACATTTGAATAATATATTTAAAAAATGTAACGGTTGCTATTTTTTTCAATTTAAGATTAGAAATGTTCAACTATGATTAGTCTGTGCCGTGCCGTTAATAATAATAATTCAGTTCGATAAGGTAATTTTATTTAATTTCATTCCCAAACTCTCGTTAATGATTATTTGCAATAAATTGTTGCAGCCTCTTTGCGCGAGAGCAAAGCCCAAGATAAAGCAAGTCTCGTGTCCGACCAATCAGATCTTTTCATCTTGTCGGCAACATAAGAACGATACAATCAGACACGCATTTAATAAACATGTGAGACTGAGACGGGAATAAGAGAGCAAAACAGAGGGATACAGAAATAAAATGCACAAGTGTATGCGCGCGGCATCGCTTAAATACAGTTGAAGAAGAGGCGCGTGCGCGTTAAACATCAGAGGCGCGCGAGTGAGTGCCCTTGATGTATGAGTAACATAATGCAATTCGGGTGTTGGCAACATAATACAACGACACTGGGACGTCCGTCGTGTATAATAGAATAGAGTTGGCTTACGCGAATATATACGAGGAGGAGTGTGGCAAGTGTTTGTCCGACACGATGAAAATAAGCCAGTCATTGTCGTTGATTGCGCCCATTCTCTGCCCCCCGCTAATTAATGATAATTTAGAGTCTCATTCGTTCGGATATCAATTAACGATACTATTATATTGCGCTTATTGTGATTATTAAATGAGAGCGATGGCACACATTCACTGTATTATTGCAGCATTCGATCGAGCCATGCGACTCTGTCTGCCTGTTTGTTTTTAATCGTAAAGTCATTTATGTATCGCTGAATAATTACGAAATTTCACGATCATTGGAGAGACTTGAGAATTTAGATACGCAAATATCTACGCAAATTATGACGAATAGTTTGTTTGCCGTGAAAAGCTATTTCTTTGGTGGAAACGAAGTAGTGCAAGACTTACATTATCTTGATTGAAACTTCTTTTCCTTACCGAAACTTTTCTATAAATCTTTTTAATTGGAAAAAAAAACAAAAAAAACAAATCTATTGAATTCGTTACAATGTAATTTTATAAGAATAATGTACGTTTCACTACTTAATGATGCTTTCGATTATCAGATTCTCACAATGAACAGCTAAAATCACTGTTTTTAGCTTAATTTTTTAGCTTAATAGCAGTAGATGCGACATTACTTTAACGACACTGTACCCTCGGCTTTATAGAGGATATATAAAAAATAATAACAATCAAGTGTCCTGTGAATACGTAAAATATTGAAAATCTCGTGGATTTGATCAATGTAGAATTTCGCTATTATAGTAATTATTATACATAATATAATTATTATATAAGAGCTACTGTATGTAATAATTTAAGTGGATCCCAGCATTGTCTCATTATTCTTGAGATACTATTGATGTACAATTAAGCTACTTAAAGATATCCAAATATGTCAATATAAAGCATCGAGTAGATAATTATAATTTTTCGTTGGTAATACTTCCGTGTATAATAATAAGTGAAATGAGTCGCTCAAGTATTTCTTGGTTGAGTTTAAGAATCGCGAGCAGTAAGGTAGGAAAATTGTTCCAGAAAATTTCTTAAATGTGGATACAAATGCTAATCGACTAGTACAATTTTAATTCGTGAACTGAACTCGTAATCGACAAGTTTGTTGGATAAGTGAAAAACAGTAATAGTCGAGTAGTAATTCTCCAGACTATAAAAGGTCACATTGTACATTCCCGACTATTTTTACCTAATAAAAATAGACTTGCGATATGACCCATAAATATCATTCGATCAACTCTCGTGAAAAAGCTTAATATATTAAATACGAATGTCATTGTGTGAAAAGGCAGTGGGCATTTAAAATATTTCCAACTACTTGCACGCAAAAGCTTCTCCCCTCCCATACTCGCCTCAATTCTCAAATGTAATAATCATTAAAGTTGATTTTTAACAAACGCGATGTGTTGCAGCGAATGTGGGCAGATATTACAGCGACGCTTCCCTCATGTACATACTCGTGTAATCGTGAATTAATTAAAATTTTACAACATTTTCTTTCTGCTAGTGAAAGGGGGAGAAAGGGAATTCAATCTAACGTAAAAGGTCGAGTGAAAAATCCATCCGAATAACAATCCATAAAAGTAATTCTCACTTCACGTTTGTTCTTTTTTTTACGCCAGCGTGCTGCTCGAAAACAATCTAATTTCGAATGAAATTGTTGGCTTGAGCGCTGCCTCTCCCAAACGGTTAATTCATCATCCCGAAAAGCATACAAATTCTATTCTAAAAATGCAGATAACCTCGTCCAGTACTTGACTCGGTGTGCATATATAAATTCGCCTCCATAATAGATATTTGACTGTCAAAACGAAGATTTGACTTTCATCTGACTTTATTCTCTCTCTCTCTCTCTCTCCTTCCCTCTTCTTCCTACCTTTTTTCAATTCTCGAGCACGTACAGCTCATACGACGAGTAAGCCCGAACTTTGGCCCATTATCCTTATCCGTGTACTTGGTAAAGGGGGTCGGGGGCATGCCCTCGCCCATACAAATACCGGGAAAACAAATTCAGCCCCAGTGGCGGCTTTCATTCGCACACGAACTTGGCCATTGAGGCCTCCTCATTCATTGCTCCGAGCACATTAATTTGAAAAAGCCCTCGTAATTATATTCCCGTGGGAGGCGCGAGCGAGCGAGAGCCAGCCGACGTCACACGGCCACCTCCACCTCCACCTCCCGCGTCAAGTCGACGGCCACCTCCTCCTCGCTTTTTTTATGGCAGTCTTGTTGTTCCGGAGGCCGTAGCCGGAGGTTGTGCGCTAGTTACGCCCGGCAGCTTTATCGGCCAAACTTTTTTAGAGTGAGATTTAGAATTGGCGAGGAGCGGCTAATGCTGTTTAATAAAGCGCCGCGTCCGACATCGCGCCTCGCCGAATAAAAAGGCCGACCAGCCACCTTCGAGACAATGTCACGAATGCCTCCTCGGGCAAAGATGTCCGGCGCCAGATAAACTCATAAAGAAAGAAGCGCCAAGGAGCGCGTAAGTATAAATACTTAAAAGTGCACGTGGACGTACGTGTAGATGCTGCGCTTATATAACACGGCAACACGCCAGCCAACCTCGCCAACTATCACCTCGTGCTTTCTATACACAGCACTTTTGTCCTCATTACTCGATGGCACCTGCCGCTCCTTAACGATTTAAAAACTTTCTTCTCTCCACCTCACAAAGGGGCCAAGCATGCGCGCCGCTTCATGAGCTCGTTAAATGCTAGGGGCGATGGACGGGGAGGAGAGAAGAAGAAAAAAACAGCAAATGTGCCGGTCGGCACGAAAAGGCGCCGCGAACACAATACTCCCGCCGCGTTCCCGCCGCAAGAACACCTAATAACAGGAGCGACAGGAGGAGACTCGGGCTGCAGGTTCGAGCGAGCGCTCGAGACGGCGTGGAAAAAGGGGGCGAGAGAAAAGAACGCCCGGCCGACCAAGAGGATGAGGGGGGGAATAGAAGGAGCACGACGAGGAGGAGGCTGGGCGATGGGGGAGGAGGAGGCGGCGGAGGAGGAGGACGAAGAGACGACGAAGGAGGAGGAGGCGGAGGAGGATGAGGAGAAGAAGAGAGTGAGGAGGAGGAGAAGAAGAGAGTGTGGAGGAGGAGGACAGATGTAAGGTGAGATCGGCTCTCGTGCCTATCTAAGAAAGTTGGAGAATACGAGAGGACAATTCCGAGTCTGCAAGCTTTTGAAAATTCCGAGTGAACGAGTTGCCGACGAAACTTTGCGATACCTCTTTCCTTCTTATTCGCCTTTGATAAGCGCAAATCTCGTGCCATTATAATGAGATTACATTTTGACGTATATTATGCGTCAATGACTGTGCGGAACGACTTTTTATCCAACAAACTGCAATGTAATATAATAAATGGGAAGCATTCCTTTAAAGCACCGTAGCACACGTAGTGCACATCAGTATACCGTTACAACTGTTTCAAAGCCGTTCCTTATCGGCTTAATGATGTTAATTAAAAATCGGCACATCAGACGTGTCCGTTGGGGCGAAATGAACGATATGGATTATTTCGAGGACTTTGTGGATTTTGAGGGAATACAGTGATCGAGAATTTATAAGCCTGTTACAATTTCCTGGACTAGTAATACTTAATTAACCTATATTACTTTCGCCAGTGATAGATAAAGGGCAATTTATGTATTATGAACTGCAGTTCAACTAAATGTTTTTTTTTTTTTTTTTCCATTCATTGCCTCGTAGTATTCGTAGAGCTTGTACAATTCAATTACAACGCCAAGTATATTAAAATGGACGTAGAGGACAGATAGAGAGAGAGAGAGATTTTAGTACCTTTCGCGAATGAGAAACAATCGTAATTCAAGACACACATCGAAGCTCTCGAATGTGTAGGCCTCGGCGTTAGAGAGACTGTCTTTGGTGCCCACTAATGACAAATACAGATAAGCAATGATAAAAGATGTAGAGCGGGAGGTGGGTGGGTGTGGGTACAGAAAGTGCAAATGTTAAGAGGAGAACTGGAATGCGCCTTATTATCGCTCATAAGTCAGTGGGATGAGACACGAGAATCAATCAAATTGTTGCTTTGCTTTTGTCGACGGGGCCGCGGGTACACACAATGGCGGCGGCCACACCGCGAGAGCACCACAAGCACGAATATCACTTGGGATTTATTCGAGCCAATTAGTCGACAGCTTGGCGTATGCAGCAGACTAATAACGTTGTTTCTTAAAATATAACTAACCATTGTGCATGCCCTTGGTAATTTTACTCATTTGGAGGAGGACATCGCGTCGCGGACGTATTCATTCGGAATGTATTCATGGAATGGCTCTATTATACAGGGAATTGTTGAAGTTCAAGTGAAAGTTCCCAACTATTAGTTGCCTATCAAAAGTCCCTCCCTAGCAAGCAAGCAAACCAATCGACAATCATCTTGAATATCCGATTCTTGCCGCCCCTCTTAAAGATAGTAGCTAAATATTAACTGTTAGGACATTGTTTTTGGTGGGGCGATCGGAATATTTATTGCTCGCTTCACTGATCATTCGCAATGTATTCGCAAAGATGGGAAAGAGTTTCGAAAGGTACAACAATGGATACTATGCTATTCATTTGTTTGGACATATTTTATTTAGTTTTATATATTTTATTATTTTCGAGAAGGACTTTTTAAAGTTCACTTTTGTAAATTGTTGGAGTTTTGAGAAGAGGAAGGTGAAAATTTGATTATTACCAAAGTGAAAGAGAATATGTTCCATTGCGCTAAATACTCGTCGAGTCGTCGCAGATTTTTCTCTGCATTACACGCAATTTCGCCGCAATAAGCTATGACTTGTCAAATTTTTCAAATAAAATAATTACATAAGCATGTCCGGTGTTGTAGCAGACAATATGCGTATAAATGTAATTGCAATTGTTAAGATTGTAGATTCTGGTTTGTCACCTGAACTGATAAATCACAGACGAATTGGTGTCAGGTATTGTTGCGATTAATAATATATTAATTGTAAATATTGGCATTTGCTCGAGTTATAAATGAGAAAAGAGAGTGTTCCTTGTCTCCATTATGCAGTTGCACTTTATAATGTGCATTCTCGTTTAAGCTTTTATAAAACTACAAAACTAAGGCAATGATGTGCACCGGAGTAATTTATCTCTTACCCTTCTTCCTTCTTCTTTCAAATTTTGTGTCTCTCTCTCTCTCTTTAACCTAAAATACACTAAGCTTTTTATGATACTATATTATTATTTATTTACAGTCTTCTTACAAGGCACTATTAATTATTGAGAACTTCATAATATTTCAAAATTCGCGGACATTAAAGTTTAATTTGACATCGTATAAAGGATTTATAAATGATAAATAATGCATCATTTTTTTAAGTCTGCATTTTGTTCGAGAATACGGCGCACTTGGAATTTAGTTTACTATTTTCTTGAGTGCCGAAGTACATTGAAAAATAGACGCAATTCATATTAATTATAATTCTCCGAAAACTCATTTTGAAAACGCAAGTTTTGCAAACAATATTTACATGATCATCGTAATGACTCCAATGCTAATTAATCTTAATTTTCATTAGTGGGGATGGATTTATATTTTAAAAAATCACCATTTCAATAAATTCATCCCGATGAATAATATATTCTCGCCAAGAAGGCGTTGAAAAATGTATAAATTAGCATAAATAAAGATAACAATAAGCTTGAGATGGAAATGAAAATGGAAATGTATTGAAAAATGGGAGATATTGCAAAAGTTAATTTTTCACTTTCTCCGTATATTAAAATTGACTTTTATTTTCCCGTCGTTCACAGTTTTATAACGAATACTTAATTGCATTGTCAGACATAAGATTGGTTCCTTTGGCTCATTCTGCTCGTACTCTCTTCCCCCCCCTCCCATACAAATTTCCTTAAAAAGTAACTCGAAACGAAAGTTTATTTTCACAATTTGTTTTACCGATACTTAACGCGATCGTTAAAGCTAAATGGCATTTAGGCTCGTGAGCTTCTTTTTACTCATTTTCAGTGAAAACTCTGCCTATTATTACTGCCTGAATATTAATGCGAACACTTTTGCCATAAAGCTACACGTTGCATAATTATTTTAGCATTAAAACTCCGGGGCCATCTTTATTTCAAGAATAGTCATTTATAAAAAGGATAGAGGAAAAATGTTGCTGCGGGGGAGGATAATGGGAAGAACCGCGCCGGGAAATCCCGCAAAATTAGAAAATTCGCCGTTTATCCAGAGAGTGTAACCGTTAAATCCACATACCTCGCGCCCCCCCGCCGACAAAATTCATAATTGCACGCGAAGGTTTCACCGAACGCTTATCCACTCGTTAAAAGAGCCTGTCCCTCTCACGCCCACACCCTCGCCTCCCGCCAATTCACCCCAATTCCGCGCGCAACATCTCCCTCGCCTTACTCTCTAATCGCGAGCAGCGATCTTCAGCGAGTTCTAATGGGGGGGTGGTGGGGGCGAAGGAGGTTGCTCGGGCTTCTTTTGCGGAGCGTACGGGCGAGCGGCGTGCATTATTAAAATAATGTACTCGGGAGGGGAAAATGTTTAAACGGCGCATTTGACGGGCAAGCGCGGCATATTTCACGGCCGACTCTGTGAAATATGACCCGATATTCATCTTAAGCGTCCCAACGACGACATTTATCCCCGTCAAGGGTTGCTGTTGCTGCCACGGCGCGTCTCGAGCTCCGCATAACAGAGGCTGCGCAGCTTCTTTTTTTTTAACTTATGTATAACATTGTGTGTGGGTGGCTTTGTGTTGGTTATATGTGTGTGTATGGCGGCCGGGAGGCTGTTTACGGGAAATATCAGCCTTTTTCTAGACGACTTCTCCGAGCTTGCGCAGCAATGTCATAAAACACGCGCACAAAACAGGCGTAACTATTGTCAGCTCGGAGGCAAATACGTCACGCTTAAACGGCATTTCCAATTAGAAAATCGACTAGTGTACCAAAGTCTATCGCGTAACCCTACAAATGGAATATCCTTTGATTGCACAGCGAATCTTGAGCTTTAGGGAAGCGAGTGCAGTAGCATTTGGAAGGTTTCTCATTGTTTTCGTACAATAAAGAAAGATTTAAGCTTCGTGGCCATTATGATTTTACACAGGGTTGCGACAAATATTCCTAATTATAAACGGACAATGATCTGTGGTGGATTAAAATTGAGAAGAAAATGTGTCACCTCGCTAATGACTTTTACTTTGTCTTCAAGCGTACTTGCTTTGCTAAAAGTTGTGTCGACTAATAAATAATACGGGACTTGCCGAGTTACAACATCGGCTCAAATTGATATAAAAGTAGAGTTAAACTTATGCTTAGCATAAGTATATTTACTTAAATTATTATATAAACTACTGGAGATTAAAGAATGCCCGAGTTGTTAAAATTTGAATTTATATTTCATAATTGAATTTATAATATTATTTGTCAGATTATAAATGTTCGAGCTTTGCTCGTTACGAATTGAAGAGCAAATTTTAATTTACAATTATTATTTATTAACTTCTCTGACGGAATCTAATCTCATATACAAGAGAGACCGATCTATACTCACTTGCTTATTTGTTTAAATATATATATATATTTATATATTTATATATTTATATATAAATTTGAGAAATCAACAAGCTTTTGAAATTTATGATAAAATAAAATGTATGTAAAATTTTATGTATACGCTTCCTAATGAAAGAGATTTATTATTAAATTAGTCGCTCATAACTGTCTATAATGGTACGCTGATTTATTTTGTTTTTCATTTATTATTAATTATAATCTAACAAGTTTAATACAACAATGTTGATATTAGAAATTATATTTTCAATATGTGTAAAGCTCGGGTTGTTGAAAAATATTAGCGATAGTAAATTTCTCCAGCTGCTTATGCAATTCACATTAATTATTTGATGAACATTTCAATACGTTATTTAATAAAAAATGTATTTTGCAAATCGAATTTCTTTTAATTTTGTCAGCCATCGGTACTGGAAAAATAAATAAATTTAACACTTCGATTGTTCGTGATTCAATTATTATTAAAAAAATGAACCTACTAATAATATCAAAACTCACAATTGGCAAAAAATTCTAACGATATATTGGTTGGTTGTAAATATTTTATTGCATTTGTTATTTTAAGAGCATGAATTTGAGAACAATAAAGATGGCAAAATGATAATAATTGAGAAACGTCGAGAAAATATAACGGCTTTACAATTATGAAATCCAATTTCTTCTCCGTCGCTCATTCTTTCGTAAATAGAAAAGTTAATATAAAAATTGTGGTTATAATAATATTTCTTGGCGTACTCAGTCGGAAACAATTTCTTAATTCAACGTAAAATGCGTTCAAGTAAAATCTCACGTAATATTAATACATCAATTATGCTTGATGGAAATTTCAGAGCACAATGGTTAATCCGGGCTACTTAAATATTTATCGGTGATAAAAATTACATTCACTTTTTCTCATTATTTATAAATAATGAGGGCCGGCGCGTAAGGCCAACAACGATCTCGTGGTTTATTCGTCAAACGAGTCTTCAAATTCTCATTGTCCGTCGATGCCACTCGCCAACAATATAACCAAACATCCTATTATTCCACCGATTTATCTTTGAATTTAATAGCCATTAATTCTTATTAACATTTCGAATTCAGTTTGTGCATCCTCTATTCCCTGTGCCATCACGGCCCGCGCGACGCTCAAAATGACTGGCTAATCTTCCCTCGTATCATCTTAGTTCATTCCGCTCTTCGTCATTCCATATTCACTTGACTTCTTACTCTTTGTCTTTATGTCATCCTTTGCTTTTATTCTCTCTTTTGTGTCTTCTACAGATGCGCGGCTCATATCCCGGGAGATCGGGGCGCACTGTACAAACTGGGCGGCCTCCTTTTCTCGGAAGCTTAACTCCCCTTCTCGCGTCTTTAATTCTATTTATCCTGCCGAGGGAGAATCTCTCCTTTCCTTTTTTCTCCTCGTGTAACTAGCGTTTAGCACTGTAATAAAGATAGGCCTAATTCTCTCTCGCGCTGTTATTCCTACGCACGATAATTTATTGAGAGGTCGTAATTAGCGCGCTAATATTTATCAAAAAATGTATACGGGGATTTAAGTAATCCGCTCCCATTTATAATTCACGATTCCAAATACCAGGAACATTGTATTAATAGATTGGGAAAAATCTTTGTGATTTATGTAGTGGGCAGCTTGGCGTGTGTATTTAATATCAACAACCAAATGAGAAATTCGTAGGCTGCAAACTTTTTTTCTAACCGCTGCCCAAACATGTGTATGTCGCTAATAATAATTTCTTTACTAATAAATTTGCAAATACCCTTCGCCCCATTCTCCAAATAATAATTCAACTGTATTTTCCAATTCTCTATGCATTTACAGTTTTACCCATTTCTCTATTCTTCGAGAAAGATTGCTAAAGATCTTGAAGAGAAGAGTGCGCAAGTAGTTTTAGCTTCAATGATTCACATTTTAAAAATGTTAACTCGATAATAAGCAAATTTATTTAGCGCGGACGTAATACAATGGCGTAATAGAATAATACTTAATACAATTGGCGCTGAAATGTTACCGCAATTTCTCATTACCAAAATGTACAGTAAAGATATTTGACTTATAATCCAAATCTAAAATGCCCGTCGCATAATAATTATATTCTTATCGAGTTTGGCTGAAGCGTATACCAAGATATGCTTTTATATTATTTTCTCTCTATTCTTTAATATTGTTTTAACCGATAAGGTATCAAAATTCACAGAATATCTGGTTTAAAGTTAAAACAGAACTACAAGTATCTAACGCGTATTAACTTAATTTTTATACGCTAAAATATATATCAAATTAACCGTAAATTCATTTAACAATGCAATTGCTTTTTAAATTATTGCTCATCATAAAATAAAAACTTATAGTGCCTTGGGATTAATTTTATTATAACTTTTGTGTCAACAAAAATGGCAATGCAATAACTTGATTTACAAGCTATTTATAATTTATTTTTAATAATTAATTTATCAGAATGTATAATACAATTTATTTTTCACCTTTCTATATCATATATACTTAAACATTTTGCGTGTCTATGAAGATAACCTTACATATTTAAGTATTGTCATACCTTTTTTTTTTTTATTCTTATTTATAGCAAATTATACATATTTCATTAAAATATTTAAACAATATGAGAACGAAAAACCTAACTTATTTATCGAATTATTATAAGCTTTGCTTTTCCTAGCTAGCAAGTTTATTTTTTCTCATTCCTCTCTCTCTCTCTCTCTCTCTCTCTCTCTGCCCCCGACTGTTTTATTTACTATTTCTATTTACATATCTGTCCTTCAGAGAGGACTTCTCGTGAGCTTTGTGCGGCTCCCGGAAATGTTGGCCAATATTGAATATCCGGGCGGCAGTACTTCGTCTCAGCTTGTCTGCATACATGTTACATCTCTTTCTTGCTTATTCTCTGTCCGTTTCATCGATAAATACAAGATCAGTAGGTCTCGCCCGAGTGGCTCTCTCGAGTGTTTTTAATACGAATTGTTTTCAAATGTCACTCACGATCCTGATAAGCGTAATTTCAGACAATTGAAAACACAAGAATACATATACACACATATATATATACATGATAGACTCGGCTTACTTCTTTTACGCCACTATTCAGTGTATTTTTAATACGCGTGCATATACAATTGTATATTTTTAATGCAAATTTCGCGAGATAAAGGCATCTTTTACGCAGATAATTATTCACGTAAATGGCATAACTTATTCAATATTATTTTTAAACTTATTCATTATGATTGATTGCGTGACTCATTTCTCATTTTTGTTTTTCATATAAGATGGGCAAAAATAGTAGTGTATCGATTAATTTCATTTATTTTTTATTTAACGCTTTGTGACATTTCGTCTGCCGAATAAATTGATTCTACTACGACTATTGGATGGATTTTAAAAACTTTAACAATTCAAAATATTCGAATGACTGGCAGCATCTTTATATCAATTTCACTTTCCTTTTTGTGATTTATATATTGTACATCTATGTAATGTATATATAATGTCCAGAATAGACAATAATTCCACCAGATTCAATACTTAGTTGACACTATTATTTCAGAATCTGTCCTTATTTTAATTAACAATGTTTCATATAAAGGACATAATTGTTTCGGCTAGCTAATTGTTTTACGCATTTAACTGGAATGTCGTGAAGCCTTTGGCAACGATAATAAATAATCTCAATTATTTATCAAACCCGCGTGGCAAAAGCCTTCGAAAGTCAGATTTGTTGTTTAAAATCCACGTTAATGTGACACGGAGAATTATCTCCACTTGTACTTTAATTAACCATTTGACTCAGCTCAATATCAAATTTATAAAACTCGACATTACCCTGGACGCCTACAGCCTTAACTCGATCGCCTTCGTCCTCCCATCTTAAATACATTTATTTACTTGAATATCAACATTCGCGCACGCCTTGCCAACAGCCACACAACGATTAACGTCTCGAGTGCCATTGAGCACGCGCACGGTATTTGCGAAAGGTATTGAAAACGTCGCAATTTCGCCCTTTGCGCGTGTTCCCGTATGAAAAACGCACAGAGGCTTTCACACTCGTGCGTGTAGATGCAGGGCACGAGATTCTGATTATTGGACTCGAGTTTGTGTGGGGAAGGGCATGAGAAGGGCACGAGGTAGGCGCCGTTGCCTCGGCCGCGTCAGCTAACATGAACGAACGAGAGCTGCTGAGCGCCCTCATTATGCGATTCTAACTGCTACATAACCGAGTTAGACCCTGGGGTTGCTGAGGGGGAGGGGGTGACGGAGTGAAAATCGAGGAACGCGATTATTACGCGCGAGTATAGCGTTAGTTTGCCCCGTTCTGCTTCCGATCATTGGGGTTATATTTCACTCGGATGCTCTAATAAGCCTATTCAGAAATTAAATGCACGCGTAAGTGTAAGAGGTGAAAATTTGTTGGCCGTAGTGAAATAATTGTCCAATGGATGAATAAGGCCGTGTGTAATAGTGCGAGGATTCGCCTAACTTATTTTTCCGGGCTTATTAATACGGTCATTTAGAGTTAGAATTTGTAAACGTATGTAAAGGTAGGGTATGGTGTCGCATCTTAATTAAGAGTTTGGTAGAATATAATTATCTTTATTAGATTACATTGCTTGTGTGGAGAACGTTGGCTCGTTGTAACTGGCCGACGAAGGTTTTTCTTAGTCAGTTTATCGAATGAAGAAACAAGGTTTATTATAGTGAATATAATTACGAAATGCATGAAAAGGATGACAAAGTTTTGTTTCAAATTATACATAAGCTTGACACTTTCCTATTACTATATTGGATAGACGAATTATAAGGGAAAAATGCCTTTGACCTAAGTGAGCTTTTCACTATGTCAAAATAAATACTTACTTATTGCGGAGAATAATGAAATAGGAAAAGCGGAAGGTACCGTGTTGAAGTAACAAACGAGAAATACGAAGAATTGTTCAATTGCTTCTATAAATGATAGCAGGGGATGAAATATGAGAAGGGACAAATCAATTTGTCAACGATACATTGACGATTAGTGTACATAATTTTATGCCTGCATTGCAATAACTGAATTCGTCAAATAGATTTGTGCATACTTTTCAACCACTGTAAAGGTACATATAATGAGACACGTTAATAAAATTCGTGTCTTATCAATTGGCGAATCGAGTACAGGGATGTAAAAGAAAGCGTTGGAAAAAAAAAGTGTGTAATACTTTCGTAGAAATAAAACAGCGAGATTACTTTAAATTTATGAGTGCGCTAAATACTTGCTAATGCTTTAATCGCGAATAATTATCTAAAATTTGCCTAACAATGGTAACTTTTATTTACAAGTGCTCTCTATCTTCGTCCCCTTCTAGCCAACTACGAGAAGTTGTACAGCTGATAAATTTGTTAATTTACTTCACTACGAGGAAAGCTGAAAAACTCGCCTCGCTCCTAAATTCAAGGCAAATACGTGCCAATCACTTACCGATGAATAATATATTATCAAACTAATAAAAAACCAATTGTGAAATGCACGAGCACAATGACTCGCCAGCAATAGCAGATGAGCACGTGGAAATGCATGTTGGAGGAAATATATTGGAGCGAGGAACATGGAGCGTCATCTTCTTGGACTCATCAGGTTGAAAATCGACGTCGGACTTGCGGATGCCGACAAAGCTGCCGTGCAACTAGAGAATGAGAAGGAGATGCAAAATATGCGTCCACGCGAGAGCCCAGCGAGCGGGCCGAGCGGGGAAGGGGGAAAGACGGGAAAGAGGAGGGGAAACAAGGCAGGCAAATACGGGTGCGACAAATTATTATACAAAGGCCTTTAAAGTACCTCCTCCTCCTCCTGCAATCGTACGGAGAGTTGGGCGCCGAGTAAACGAGTCGAAAACTTAAAATCCCGCGAGTTATGGCGAAATTATCACTTTTTATAACGCGCCTCGCCAGTAAATACCGTATTTTGTAATTTAAGGTCAATTCAATGTTAAATATTGTATTCCTTTGGGGCGTCATATTAATTTTATATGCCTCTGTATTTACGATTGTACGCGTCACAAAGTATAATCGCCCAACATTTAAGGAAACTAATAATTATCAGGCGCTTTAAATACATCGGCGGACCTTGAGTCAATTGCTTCTCGCATTCTATGTTGAAGTGCATTAAGAAGTGCACGTATAGCGCACATACTTTCTAACAAACATATAAGCATTCGCATTATTTATTGACGAACATTGGGAGGGCAAACAATGATTTTACGAGAATTATTAGAATTATTATTCTATTTCGACTTTCAGAAGAAAAGCCTTTATAAATGGCATTCCATTGCGGCGAACATAAAAAAAAATTAGTCTTGCATATAAAATTGGACAGAGCTGGAATTAAAAATGAAATTTTTAATTAAAAAAAACCGGTAAATACAAACAAGGAATTTTAAAGCAAACTTCGTTACACACACACACATCCATTATGATTCTTACATGCGTTGTTTGCGATTATTTATCACGAGCGAATGGGATATATTGGCGTTGGAGAATATTCCTTGTTTTTCCACCTCAATATATTAATATTAATTACTAATTTGCAATGTCAATGGGCAGAATTTAGTCGCGGCAGGCGTATTACTTTTGAAATTTCGTCTCCTCTTCCCTCAGTTTAGAATCCTTCGTAACTATATCTTTTCAATTTGGACGTATTCGATAAAGTCTAATATCAGCAGTATGGGCTGTTACATTGTTGTAACGAGCACTAAAGCTTCACATTCAGCAAAAAATTTGCTCTTTTTCTCGTATGATGTCGCGCACCGGTTATTGTCAAATTAAGTTTACAGTATTCAATGGAAAATCTTCCATGTGAAGCTTCTTGACAAGTATGTTATTTTCACTTATTGGAAAGTCGAGGAGACACGAAAGATAGTATTTCGAAATTTGTATGGCACTCGACGAGCATATATTCAATCGTTGTGTAAGATAATTTAAAAATTCTTTTAAATCAGCACATATTCTCAATGTATTTTTAATACATAATTTTGCCTTTGAAACAATTCTCAATTAAGGTTTGTGATGATAGGGAAGATAGTCAATGAATATTTTTAAAGCCCGGCGCTTGATAATAATTGACGTGATCGTAATGGTATTCGAAAGGATTAAAAATTCATCTTCTATTTTTAAATGACATTATCGGCAAAAGTAAGTAAATTCACATAAGGCATATGCATATACTGATAAATGTAATAATCTTTAAATTTAAACATTAATATGGAAGAAGAAACCATACTTTAATAAGTCAAATATATGCTTTCATATGAAAGAAGAATCGCAAAAATATTTTCAATTAATAATAAAATATGACGCTTACCAAGTGCATAGAGATTTATTAAATATTACATAATATAAATCGGAATGGAAGAATAATTGAATTAATTGCACATACTTCTATACATTATATCTATTATTTACATGTAATATAATATTAATTTTTCACATCCGCAAAGACTGGATAAATGCAGGTCTCATTTTAGATAATTTCAAATGAGAAAAATCTTGGCCATTATATGTTGGATGCTCATAAGCTGCGTAAATTTACTTGAAGCTCTTATTTATTGAAACAATTTCATTAGGATTGTTATAATGTATGCAGACATCCTGGACCACATTCGCCATCAATTGGAAAAATTCTGGTCGATGCAGTTTATTTTACCTTTGTCAACAAGAGCTAAACAGCAAGAATATAAATAGAGAGAGAGAGAGAGAGAGAGAATAAATGAGGGGAAAAAAATGAAAAATGAAGGAGCCGGGAATGTAAGTTTAGCTTGGGCATGCTAATCTCCTCCCATCGTTTGTATTATTATTTTATATTAATAGCAAGTTGCAGATGCATATGCTTGAGTACAGAATTATAATTTTGACTGACATTTTTGAAAATGAAATATTATTTATAAAATGTCTATAAATTGGCTATAAAATATCTCTAGCATATTTTCCAAGGGAATATTTTTATGGTGAATCGACGTTAATTTATCGTTTGTACAATATTTATCATCAACTTTAAAGAAGGATTTCGTTTATCTATGCAAATCAATTCCATGACAAATAATACTTGAATAATACGACAGTAGAATATATAAATAACATGTCAGATTACAAGTGATTTGAAAATACGAAAAGAAACTGATCTTACGCATCGCCCGCGAGATGAATTTCCACTACTGTTTGCAAAAAGTAACAATAAATAAATGAATAAATAAGTAATTTAATATTGTGGTAGCTTTGGAAGAAGAGGCAAATTAAATAAGCGCAGATGCAAGAACATAGAAATGTAAAATTGAAATCAACTACTTATTCTTACGAAAGAAGAATATTTTTGAGAAAGAAAATTTTTTTTACTCAATAAACATACATACATATATCTATATAGGGTTTTACAAATAAATGCAGCAATGAGACTTTTGGAGGGAAAGAGATAGCTGTATAGAGAAAGGATATGCGGGTGTTCGAAAGAGAGCGTGTGGGCGCGCACGTGTGCATGGCTAAGGTGGTGTGTGTGTGCCTGCATTTACATCTCTCTTACTCATTGAATTTACAAATACATTGAGATTGCACGTGCACCGTGTGACTAAACAGATGCAACTAAAGAGTCCAAAGTGATTCTGCATTACTATGTACACACGGAGTCTGTTTAGGTGTTGTGCCGACATAATACGAAGTTTTCAAACTGTAGTATCAACAAGAAAATTCCCTCACATTTCATCACATTTTTATATACTTGGCATATGGAGAAAGTAGCTTCCCTCCATGCCAAATAAGTCCATTTGTCCGAGAGGAGAGGAGCTACTGTTTCTTAAGGAGCAATGCTGATTTAACGTAATAGAATATAATATTATAAATGAGGCGATTAACAACGCACACAAGTCCCTTCCGTTTGACATTATTTAAAATTTTCTCTCATTTACAAGTGCAAACATACCGTCATAATTCATGTTATTTATAACCGGCAATTAAAGTGTATTAGTTTATTTTTTTCATTCGATTATTATGGTTGATAAATTTAGGCAAAAAATGTAAAAGTTGCTCAAAAGATTCAAATGCAAAATGTGCCCAATACTGGCTAATTTTCCATACAAATGTTTATTGACGTAGAAAACAATAAAGAAGGCTTAAGGAATTACGAGCATTAAGAATTTGACATAATTTTTATCAAGAATTTCAATGATTCGGTCGTGTAAACTCAAGTGCCATTGCTTGCTAAAATAAAATATGAAACGCTTAAAGTATTCAATGAAAATTGAGAAAAGGCACTAATACGGATAATTTTTTTTCTATTAATTGTGATTTCACGAGGAGTACAGTTTCTCCTCAAAGGGAAAGAAATTCCAATTTTCCTAGACACTCCACTTCACAATAATGCCACACATACTGCAAAATATACAATTTTCGGTGCTTTTCAATTTTCGATAATTGACATCCCATTAATGCCCAGGTATCCTTCTAATAATAATGTCACCGCACGCGTCAAACAATCCACGAGTTTTTCCGCGGCACTCCTCTCTTGCTTATATTACATAACCTCGCCGGCGAATCCAATCCTCTCTCTCTCTCTCTCTCTCTCTTCTCTCCCGCCTTTCGCCTGCTCCAAATCAGATGCACAAAGCGTGCTGACGACAACAGTGATGCTCTGCATAAAAAAGAAAAAAGTCGGCGAAACAAGCCACGGGCATGCATAAAGAGAAAAGATCTATTGGAAGTGCCGTGGAATGGAAGCGACTCCGCCGAGTTCTCTCGCTCCTCTTTTTTTGTGTCCCACGGGCTTGTTTACACCGAGCACGAATCATCAATTTCACACGCACACAGAGCTACTGGAGCGAACACTTTCTTTCTTCCTTCCTGGCGGCCAGTTCGGCCTCGGTAAACTTCCTCGGCGCGCACGAACTGCCGCCGTCGCGTTACAGCAACGCCTCATCGCATCCTTTCCTCCTCAAATATCTTCTATCGATATTTTCATCTCACTCGAGATTAATTCACAGAGCTAAATGCTCTCAAGCTGTGCCTGCCTTTTCTCGATATTTGCTGCAAATATTACATTACCTGGCCTCCCCGTCTTATTCGCCCGCCCTTGTAACTGCAACTGCACAAACCCTCATTTTCAATTCATCAATAGCAATATTTTCGCTAACATTTATACTTTCAGCATATTCATTAGTTTCTGTCAGACTGTAAGCATCAAACTATAAGCGATTGACGATTTACGCTAAAATGTTTCTAGGAACGAATCATATCATCTTTAGCAATTTTTAATGCAGACAATTCGGTCAATTACTTTATAATAAAATATTACAACCTATTATGATAAACTTCATATCGAGAAAGTAAATTCCAACTGTTTATTTAACATTGATAAAAAAAACTTCTAGATTTACGAAAGCATTGATTAACTTTGTTCAATTGAAGATTCAAAGTAAAAATTTGCTTAACCAGTTAATGATAGTGTAAAAACAATAAAAATTCAAGTATTTAATCGAACTTGAGAAGTCTAATCGAGTGGATAAATCATTTGACAGCGAGTGAACATTTATATTTGATAAACATGATTTTACCGAGAATATAATAACAATACGTAAAAACAAAGTGTCAGTATTGTTAAATAATAAGTCTTCAATTAAATTGAATGTCAATCGAACTGAATTGACGTGAACATTAAATAGCGGAATTTAAGTGCCCAAAAATTTACTACTTTTTCAACACAAAATAACTACTGACATTGAAAATCTTTTAAAAAACGAGTTTGGTTAATGATAATGATAATCTCATTTTATATAAAAATTTCTGTTGTTATATAACAATTCGAAAGTTTATCAATTATTTTTCGAATACCTTAATCAGAATATATAAGAGATAAGCAATGGATTTTAATATAAATGTAACTAAAAACTTTGTTACTATAAGTTACGAAGAAAATAAATATTTATATATAGTGACTTTTATGCTTATAATTGTATATAAATTGCCGGCAAAGTGCATTTATAAACGATATTCTTCAAGTCTTTAATGAACATATATTGTAAATAAAATAATTGGAGTATAATTGTATTTATGAAACGGAACAATTTAATGCTGAAAAATAATATGGATAATAAATAATCAACTATATCATCTATATCTACATCAACAATATACAATCTATAACTATATCAATTATATAATAATCAAACAATAGTAGAAAATCAACAATGATTAATAAATATTTTAAAATTATTAACGATATGATTTTCATTAATTTTCAAAATGTTCAGCCACTGTAGTAATTTTGAAACTTACGACTTACAGAATTTCTAAAAGTTAGTAAGTATAATATAATGCACGCACTATAATAAATTCACTTAAAGTTACTTTTATGAGTTAATTTTTTCCTCACATGTAATATTGCGGTAAAATAAGACATAGATTATACAGTGATTTATGAGCGATGTGTTAAGAAAATTCATTCAAAATATACTCTTGAAAGTTAAGAATATACTTCTTTCTTAAAGCCGCAAATAATACGTCATTTTTACTTAAAGACTCTGTACAATATGCTTTTCTTTTTTTTTTTTTTTCAAAAAATAAGACTCATACGTTATCTTCTCTAAGGTGTTTTTTTTTTTTTTTTTTTTTTTTTTTTTTTTTTTTTTTTTTTTTTTTTTTTTTTTTTTTTTTTTTTTTTTTTTTTTTTTTTTTTTTTTTTTTTTTATCCATCTAGTCGTTTCATTTTCTTTCGAGCCTTTCTCAAAGTATTTGCATGAGAAGGAGAATAGTAAGAAAGATCAGCCGCCAAAAGACATTGTGAATTTTAAATAAGACTCGATGCCCCGATCATTATAGAAATTTCGTAAATTGGTGATAGTGGCAGGATAAAACGGAGGCTGAAAAAGCCTCCTCCTCGTAGATCCATCCTAGTTTTCACAAAGGGGCGAGATGCAAGAGAGTGCAGGTCCATCCAGACATAATTGATAATCGTCTGGAAGGCAAAAGCTGTAAAAGCACGGAGAGAGAGAAAAAATGATGCTTTGAATGGCAGAAAGCAAAAAGCTTCTTATAATGGGCGCAAAAGAGGCATCGTGAAAGAATTGATAATGGCGGTGGGAATCTGATATCGGCAATATGGAAGGGCCGTTGCTGTTTCTTTGAATATTATAAAATAGTGGTGGAGGAATAAGGTTCGGCAGATTTATCGAATGGCAGGTACGACGATAACTCGATAAAGGCTCCTCGCAAAAGAGCGACGCGAGGGTAGTGGGTGGGAGGGGGTTGGGGGACACGTGGGACTGACAGAGTTACGCGAGCGGGCGTGAGGGCGAGAGGGAGAGCGCGGAGGTGGATGAGGGGGTTGGACGGGGGGTTGGATGAGGGGGTTGGACAGGGAGGTTGGACGGGAGGGATGGACGGGAGGGGAGGGATGGAGGGGAGGGATGGAGAGCGAGTGTGGAACGAGTATAGATCGAGTGACGCGGATGAGTGCGACGATGCAGAGATGCGCGGCAGATGTATCGGGCATAGATTGGGACGAGAGTCGCCCGACACGTCCGACTCCATTTCTCATTTCCAGGAGTAGGAGCATCTTCCTGTCTTTCCTTCTGTCTATTTGAGCTTCTTTATTCGCTTTCGGTGGAAGTGCTGCTTTTTGTTCCACGCGCGAGCGGAGATTTTGCGATTGACGTTTTTTATGATGGGAATCGATAAGGCGGCGCTACATTTTTAGCGGCAAATGTTAAAAAAATATAATAAACGCGGAGGCGGAAGTGCGGATGGATTTAAGAGCGGCGGCTCGTGTATATATATATGCGCAAGCTCGGCATTTAATTTATACACGGACGATTGAAGCCTCGTAATTGCGCGGGCACGGACGTTCATTAATGAAAATTGCTGCGTCGCTCTCATCACGCGGCCGGACATTCATAAAAATTTATTCAATCCGCCGACTTGGAATTCTCACTTAATTTTATAAATGATCTGCGCGTGTAATAAAATGCACGGCAAGTGTTATCGAGCGATTCCCTTGTATTGTAGTGCGACGCTGGCCTGGTGAAGCAAATTTTATGTTTCGCACAAAAGCCAATTGTGCATTTACCGGGAAATTAATGCAACGCTGATAATAATCCGATTATTCCATTTATAATGGATCTTGATTTTAATCGTCGCCAAGTCTAAGTCGAGTACGAGTGTTGGAGGGTTTTATGCTTTGAAATTCCTCTGCATTACATGGAGCACGAGGCGCCACTCGGGAAAGAGAAATAGCTTCGTAATAATCAGCTCTTTGATACCGTCAAATCTATTTGCTCCATTGTATTTAATATGATAAATTATTTAATTTTGTTTTGCACGCAGTAGTGCAACACGTGCGATATACTTTATAAATAATTAAAAGATTTTCATTGCAAAGTGAGAATATCAATAAACGTCTCGTCCACTCGTCGTCCAACTACCTGTCAATGTCTGATATTCCTAATTGAAAACAAGATCGGCATACGCGCCCATTCGCAACGAAAATCATTATTAAACAAAATACGCTCTCATTCATCAAGATATTTAATAATATCGTGGGCAGAAATTTCTATGGCTTCTTCCACAATGCAAGTGGTAATCGAAATTCTGCGGCTTCTAATACTTTCTACGACAATTATGATGTTTCTCCGATATTTCAAACATTATACTTTGATAATTTATAATACATTGTATATTATTGATCTAAGAGCGTCTATCTTTATCTTGGATTTGTCCATATTGGATTGTCATGGATGGTCAAAGAGACGTGTTTGGCAAAATATTCTTTGCATATCTATATCGATGTTTAAATTTAATTTAAAAGTACAGTTGTCAAGTGAAATAGCGAATCACTGATTTTTCTCACTTTTTGTAAGACCAATTTGAATATATTTTCCGACTCTGACAATACCTCGAATGAGTACAGTAAAAAAAATATATATTAATGCCCTATTCTTGAAAAATGAATCCTTCATATTTCTCAAGTTGTCAGGACGTTATGAATAATCGCGTCTTATACGACAAAAGTTTAAAGAAAGCTCCAACTACTCTTACAATCTATTCGCATTTCAATTCGTCTATGAGGATTGCAATTGCAATGTTCTCTTCAATTTTCTTTATTTCTGATGATTGCAGAAGTATTTAGTACTCGTGTTAACATTATCCTCGATGCTTTTACATCAATACGTCTATTTACTTTCTAACATTCCCTCGCACTCTTTGGATATCCAACAAACGCGAAATAAAGTATAAAAATTAATTTCACGGCTTTCAGTTTAAATAAACACGAGTTTGCATTTCATCGTGCCCATTGATTCCTAACCAATTGGATTTTGTGCGATCAACGCATTAAAATGTCTATCTCTAGTCTATTACAACGAGAAAAAGTTGGAGCAATAAAAGCCCCAAATAAAACGCAAACATAATCTGCGGATTAAATAAAGGAGCTGAAGTGCACCAGTACAAAGGCCACGAAACTCTTCCATGGTATTAAGAAAAAGCGCAAGGAGCAAAAGTAATCATCAGCAGGAGTTGCAATAATAAATTATTTGGATCCTTGAATTATTCGGGCAAGAAATTACATTCGCAGGGAGTACGGAAAACCACGTGAGTAGCTGAGAAAACTTTTTCTCTAACGATTGGTAGTCCTTCTCCGTTATTTGAGCAAGGGTGTCGCTACATTAAGTTTACCCCATAATTTCTACTTTTTTTAACTCAACTTATTTACGTACCAAAAACATAGATGCTTCCCCCCTCCCTCCCCGCGTGATTAGGCTACTCAGACTCTAATTTCTCTAATGCATTTAATATTGGTATTAATATGAGGTTAATTTTAAGATTAAGTACTTGTTGTCTAATTAGTTATAAAAAGATTTTATTCGACAATGTAGGATGTGTGCAACCAATAGCACGAACGCAATAATAATTCTCGATATGCATCTTGAATGGAAAACAAAAAAAAAAAAAAAAACAAAAAAAGACACGAATAAAGTATTTATATTTGTATTAAATTTATTACTTAGTATATTGCGCCTCCATTTATATCCGTAAATTTGAAAATGATTCTATGTTTTGGCTAATTTATACAATCATGGTTATATTGCCTTCCACAGGATCAATTTGTCTCAAATGCGAAATTCCGGTTTAACAAAATACTATAATAATCTTAGAATATATCTCAACCGCCCGTTACTCCTTTCCTATTCTTCTCTCTCTAACATTGACTTTCTCTTCCTTCTATACTCTCTGTCCTTGTAAATCGTAGTTTTCTAGTCGAATCGCCATGGGTGGCAGGAAACTACTTGTGTTCTGATGCTCAGCAAGAATTACGTCGGTCGTGACATAAATATCTAATATACCGGAACACAGACTCTGCAGGAAGCTCAAGTAGTAGATTGTTACGCTTCTCTTTTATTCGCTTTCTTTCTCCATCTCTCTCCTTTCTATCCCACGCAACCTCCCCCCTACCGCGTATTCCGCAACTATGTAACTTCTTAGCATGTAGGCTTCGGGATATTACATTAATTCATAAACACGGTATATTAAATCTATATCACGGGAACATTCACTGGACGCTCAGGAGACATGAGAATCGCTGTGTTTGGAAATCAGTGACGAGCTTTGTGCAGAGACGAATTGTACTTTTAAAAAATTGAGATAGTAGATTGACTTTTATACAAATTGAAAATATCCATGTAAATAGCCTATGTAAATAGATTTAGTGTTTGCTTAATAGGATTTGTCGAAATAAAGCGATTCATTGATTTAATGAAATTATTAAATGCAGAAATGTTGACGTATGACATAGAGCTAAATAAATTTAAAAGAGAAAAAAATGATAGTAACTGCAATTACACTGTAATGCTCGCGACGCTAAATTATTGCTAATGAAATGTAGTCCCTCACCTTTCAAACATTTTGACACAAAAGCTTTTCCAATAGATTTTTTTCACCTATTTACCTGAAACATAAAGAAGCATCGATTAGATATCAAATTTATATTTTTTTTTGCTAAAAATAAATAGGATTAATATGTGTGCCTTAGTTATGAAATTCAACTATTGAATAAAATTGTAAAGCATTAATACGAGAGGCAGTTATTGTTCCAACTCATTTAAATATCTTTCAAGCTCTAGTATACAATGATTATTATCACAAATTATCACAAATGTAACATTTACAAGTATTTTACAATGCATAACTATAATGGTTTTTCCTTCATTTTTAATAAACTGAGATATAAATAATGCACAATCAAGACCTCATTCCAATTACAATAATTATAACAAACAGTTTAAGATGAGCTTGAGAACAAGTGATAATTAAATTTGTATCAGAATTTCAGAGACTTAATATCGAGAGCTTAGTGTCTATTAATCTTTTCCACGATCCGACAGATTTCGATACCCAATTCGCGCAAGGTGCTGGAGCCATTAGCACAGCGATCTTCGCTTCATTACAATGTAATCAATTTCGCCCTGACATAAATGAATTGGCTCCGCGAGTTCCCATTCAATATTCAAACATTTCACAAAGTATCGCGTATACTTAATTTCATGCGGGTAGTCGATTAAAAAGAACGAAGAAAGAGGAAAAAAAGAGAACAATAAGATTTTTTCTTCGTAAATAAACAATGTTTTCTTATTTCACCATTTTTCACGATTAAAGGATTTGCAAAATTCATCGACACTCATACGAGACAATTATTTGACAATTTTCAATCACATTGAACACAATTAAACTGCACACTACTTCTGAACTTGTATTAACGTTTCCATTGATTAAGTTAAAACATTTTGCTCGCCGTATATAACAAGTATTAGCCACTAATAAGTAACAATTACAACAACAGAATTAAAATCGATGCATTAACGCTCAATTTTCTTTTGCCTCGTGCGGATTAAAAGACTCGATCTGTGAATTCTGTACGGGTGTACAGAGAATTTATATTACTACATTCGGTTTAACGTACGCGCACTTTACCACCTCCACATATTTTAATTTTGAACATTCAAGGCAAGCATTGACACATGCTTGACTTGTCGTCAAAGTCAAGCGCAATTATTCCATGCGTAAAATTAGCATACAATTTAATGTCTTGCTTATTAATAAGCAAAGCAAAGTGGATTTTCCGAGAGACTAATGAAAAATGTCGAGTTTAATGAGAAAAAGCTCTTGCACACGCGAGACAAAGTAAACAAGCTGACGGTAAGTAATAATATGTAATAATAACCCAATTATCTTTGCTTCGTACGTGTAAAGCTATATTTCCCATAAATGTATTGACTATCGCATTGACTTATTCCGAGAAGAAATGAATTCCGAAAGAGCGAGTAGTCACTTGGAAGTCGTCTATCGTCGCATCGCCTGCCCAATTGGCCGCCACATCATCCCGACGAAACTCGAATGGCCAATTTCGTTTTTTTCTTTTTTTTTTTTGACTTTGCGATCTGATTAACATAGGTGATTCCAGATTGCGGGGGTGTTGTCTAAGAGAAATGGAGCACAATCTCGTTATGCAAATCGGCGCAGCCGGCGCGCGACTTTCGGCTCTTTTGAGCTTCAAAGGTCGGGTTGGGGAGAGGAGGGGGAGGCGGGAGGGTGGGGGTGGAGGAGGCTGCCGCTGCCGCTGCTGTCGCTGCTGTGGTGGAGTTAATAATAATCGCCTGTATATCATTTTTAATGAAGGCGTCTCGGAGCATAAAGATTTCGTTATAAGGCGCACGTGTCGCGTGTGAATCGAGCGGCCGCGGGAAAAAAAAGGTTGTATCGGCAATTATACGAGCCGATGTTATTTCTGAATCGTACTGCTTGATGTTTTGGCTTTTAATCTTAAGAAGAGTATACGTTATTTTTTATTGAGAGGCTCCGCTAATTGATGACGCTCACTTATTTTACGGCCCCTTTGAGTGGCGTGAATGCTCCGCGGACTTTGCAACAATGGCGAGAGAAACTTTTTAATATTTATCTCTACCCATTTAATGGGCGGATAAAAATTTCATTTATTATTAAAGATACATACTTTATACGGGGGCTGGGATGAAGAGGCTGAGGTTAAAAATTCCCGTAATATCAAGTAGGGGCATAAATTTCTCTCGAACAATAAAAACGAATAATTTTACATAATTATTTCTCAAAGCTCCCTACGTGCCTTTAATTATTTAATAACTTTAAAGTGTTTTACTGTGCACTGCGGATAATAATCTCTAGTGCTTAATATATTTCTGCAGAAATGGAAATTTACAATGTAGGGTTGCTCGTGCAATAAATAGACTGCACGACGAAAAATATCATTTAGTACGCCAGTAAATATTTGAGCAATTAAAATAAATTATTAATCTTTTATGCATCGGTGTGTATCGTTCTTAATACGCTTGAGCTTTAAATTTTCATTATACAAAGATTATATTGGAAGGCAAAGTCTCTCGAACTGCGCGATTTCGGAAAATTCACTCGAGCATTAACGAACGAGTGGCTAATGTTATTTTTTCTACCAATCGAAACAACAAATAGAGGATAAAACTCTTGCGATAAGCGTATTCACCAAGTTTGGATAATTAAAAGGCAATAGATCCGTACTCTCCTTAATTTTAGGCTAATCTACATTACATTTAAATGTGCTATCGTTATTATTATAAAATTGAGAATGGATTAATTGTAAATTAATTGTAAGCACGGATCACATTAGACTAAATATTGTACTATTCACACACAGTTTTCACGCCTCATTTATTTATCCACTGCTTATTTCTCACCTCCTGATTAGTATCGCATTCATCAGCCATTGTCCACGACAATTGTCCATGACACACTCGCTTATTACAAAGAAGTAGGAAAAATAAAAAGGCTTAGTTCAGTAGTGGATTGACGAAACTGTAACGATGCATAATAATCCCGTCCAACATGTATTGAGTCTAATCCCGATAAGAATATTATAATGCCTTATCAGTGAGCCAGATGACTCGGTGCTTTCAAACGGCAATTAATGCACGTCGTTACTTATAAAAGAGGGAAAAAAAGCAGCAGCAACGAGCACTCGATTGAACATAATTTAAACATATCATATAAAAATAACACAATCCAATTATAAAGCTTTCAGAGTGGCGTTGCATAATGAGAGCCGTTAATCCATTTTTGCGGCCACGCGAACCAAAGGAGTCAATCAAAGCGAATGTGATTAGCCTCTTTTAAGCGAGGGACTTTTTTTCTCGTCGGCAAACGGCATCGAGGCCAATCTCCCTAATGGAAATAAAGTTGATAATGGCCGAGCTCCCAATGATATCGCGACTCATTCGGCGGCCGCAAAGTGCCGCAACACTTGAAAAAAAGGCGATCCCTTCAATTTGTCGATCCATTGATTTCTTTCATGCTAAACATTCTTTTGATAAGTGGTCTCGCATTTCGAATAGTATGAGGAATTTTATTTTTAGAATAGGCGATGAAATTTATTACTTCCCTACACACTTGCATTGATATACGAATTTTTCAGCTCTAATGTAGACTTTTGTAAGTAGAATGTAATTTATTGCTCAAATGATTATCTTTCACTGTCCACAGATAAACTCTGAATTATAAGTGTGTCCCCGTGTGTGTGTGTGCGCGCGCGTCGGCGCGGGACGCGTGTGTATACTTATGTGATTCATTTAAAAGAAATTTGGTTCATAATCTCGAATGAATAATTAAAATTAATTGAATTTAAAGATAAGATAATCGTCTCCTTGTATTATGCAATTCTCAAACAAATCAGTTCACTTTATTAAACATCACGCATTATGTTTGTTAATTTTTTCAATTAACATTACTAAATTAAAAGCCTAATTTTTCTGTGCATATTCACAGAAAATACAGGGCTAACGAAAATCATTTATCTAAAATTCAAGTAACTTATGAAATCTCCAAGAAAGAAATAAAATTATTAAGATATTGATGAATATAGCATTTAATTAAAAATGTTATGTTTACACAAAAAAGCCAAGTTACACGAATACGAAAGCTTCCTTCTTAAAAAATGTATTTAAACGTAAATCGGATTCAAAATGCATTCAAAATTTAATCTTTTACCTTTTACAATCTTTGCGTAATAAGGCCACTACATAAATAATTTGAAAATATTAATTCTTTAATATCAACTTGATGATAGTGATTCAAAATTATTTTTCATAAAATATTTGCATATTTAATTTTTTAAATGTGAATTCATGGATCAATCAACATTGATGCTATATTTGTTGCTTATAGTTAAGGTATTTTTTCCTTTACTATAATATAATTAAAGTTTTAATTCTCGAAAATCTAGAAAGAAAAATGCAATGTAAATAATATGATATAATTTCCAGATAAAAACACGTTATCCATAATTTTTACACATTTTAACGTGATGTTCTTACTTCATTGATGATGCAAGTTATAAAGTATCGCAAGAAGATGATTTGGTATAATATAGAATTATATGTTAAATCTTTGAACAAATAATGTAATATTAGAAAGAAAGTAGAGGAAAATTAATTTTTCCATAATATTTAGTAAATAAGGCATGTATACTCTAAGATTTTTATTGAAAGTAGCTGAAAACTGATTACTCCAATGTTTCTTATATAATTTATATAATAAAAATGTAATTAAAATATTCGGAAAGAACAATAAACAAATCTTTTATTTAATTTTGCATGTATAATGATACATGTATGAAATATGCGTACGAAAGTCAGAATTTGCCGAATATATTTTATTATTTGATTTAATATCTATACATTACAAGCAATTACAAGCAATATTACAAGCGATTCCAACTATCGTGGCTAAAATTAATATCAATAATTCAACACAGAATTTCGAAGATTTTTTTAAACAAGTCTCTAATAAGCTTATATTATCATTAGTAATGCGGGCAACAGTTTCGCAATCGTACATAAGAGGAGGGATTGAAGGATCGATGAACGACTGCCGAAGAATTAAATGTAAAAAATCACAGGTAAGTATTAAGACGGAAGCAGGAATATGGAATATGGAATAAGGTTGGGAAAATGAAAGGATGAGAGGGAAAGATGGGTTTTTGCGAAATGGCTGAAGGGGTCGTTGCTTGTTCAAGGAGTCTGGACGACGAGGCGGAAAATCTTTATCTGGAATACATTCTCAAATTAGTCCTTTGTCTTTTCATAAAAGTGTATAAGTGAGGGAGGATTTTCCGTTGTGATTTTAGCTTAACGAGGTTCCCCGTGTTTGCCCGCGGAAGAACTGCGGCATATTGTGCCTAGGCAGGAAATTATCCTGTTTCAAGGTTTCAGTTAATCATTGAAATTAACGTACAATTGAATGTACCGAAATTTCTCTTTCCTCGCTCTGCAAAACTTTCGAGGATATTCGAATGACTAGAGAACTCTTCCAATTCTATTATTTCGAATTGATGCTTAATTGTCTCATTGCCGACAGCAAACATTGCTATGTAAAATATGTTTTTGTTGTAATATTATGCTTCTAATTATTTTCAACGTGTACATGTTTGGGCATTAATAGAAGATAAATTCTCATGTAATCTATCTAAAAATGATAATTATAAGGCACGATTTTTAAACATGTATTGCTTTTCATACTTTTCATATTTAAAATATTATTCTCAAAGCAGTGTTCAATAATTATTCAACCACTGACCTTTAAAGCCGCCCAATTGTACGAAAATAAGGATTATTTATTATTAATTTAAAAGTTAAGTAGCGAATAAAAATGAGTAATATCAGAAGCGTTTAGTTATCAATGACATAGTGATCTATTAATTAAAATATACTTGGATTTGAAATAAAATTCAATATAATAAATGAATGCAAATATTGTCATTGCTAATACAACATTTGCAATAGTCATTGAAAAAGTATTATAATTAACTTTCACATGTTCTATTACAGATTTTCGGATGATACGCGTATGGTTCAACTACGCAGTTTCACTATCTGTAATATCCACTATATACTTTATGACATTTACATTATATATTATTTATTCATTATATATATATGTATATATAGCAATAATTTTACAGATTTTTTTACCGACACTAGTCCTAGACCACAGAAATGTCATATACTTTCATGATAATAGCAACAACAACAGTAATAACAATAATAAATAATAATAGAATAATGTATTTTCATGAATGACGTTATTTATATTATTTATAATTGAAATTAGGCATTAGATTTAATAGGCTAACTTTTTAGCTAAAACTGATTGGTAAGATTGTACAGTGAAAGTAAGATCTCATGGTAAATGTTATCACACATTCCAAATGCACCAATATTAAGCACATTTTATTAGTAAAATCTTGAAAAGTCAACCTGATTATTTATTGCAGTGCTTCAAGTTGTCGCAATTCCATTTATTCAGCGCCACTCACTTGGTCGTCTAATGAAAATTGACTTTATACTTGGAGAGTAGTAGCATCGGAAAAGTAAAAGATCGACACGGAGGAATGAGGAGCAGCCAGAATCGCGTAATTACTCGTGAAAAAAAAACGAGGAAAGACGCAGGCAGCTTCCATCGAAAAATTAAAAATCCACGTAATACACGAATAATGCAGTTTCGCCAGGAAAAAAAGAGCGGGCGGGCGAAAATTTGCTTGCCGCGTGTAAAATAAAAATATTGCAAGCAGGATATGAATGGAGCTCGGGAAAATCAAACGCACTTTTTAAATGCTACGGGCGCTCGTTAGCGCAAATAGCGAACGCAAACATTTCACTTCCGTCTAAGCGAGCCTCGAGATCTCTCCAATGGATCAAGCGGCAACCAAAAACCACCATTAAAAAGCACCGCTGATTTTCTATGGACACCATTATTACTAGGCTGGGAAGCGGCTTTTCACTTTTTTCAATAAAACTAAACTTAAAAGGATACGTAACGCAACCTCGCCGCGCATTATAAATTATCCCTGTGTGCGGGCATTGAACATTTTTCGACGCAGATATTCCCATAGAGTTGTGTTTTTTCGCTTAGTGAGCCGCCGCCATTGCTTATTAAAATACCGTTAAAAGCCGAATGGATATTCGGGTGTCGGCTTTGTCTCTCACAGAATCAATGCAGAATTCAATATGGAATAAGTATAATTCCGGCCAAAGAATTTCTAATCGCTGCCGCACAGAAATTGGAGATTTTCTTTAACCAAATGAAATTAAAGTACATTATATGCCTAAATTTACAGTACGATTTGTGAATTTGACTCGGCTGCATTTCCGGGCATAGCGCAGTATTAGATTTACGTTGCTAAAGTTGCAGGAAACCATTGGGTCGCGTCGAATGAAAAGCAATCTTTAAATACTCGTTGTGTGTGTGTGTGTGTGCGTGAAGTTTCAGAAGCATCATTGTAATTTTCCTATTCCATTTTATTTTGAAATGTTTTTTAGGCTATACGCAAAGCTCCTCCACATTTCCCCGTAGAATGTTAAATTCGCGTTTTAAAATTATTCCGCGTACACTGTATATATACTTGATTTTGCTCATATGCATTTGTCATGCGCAAAAAAGCAAGGCACTTTTTTCCTATGTGCACAAAGCTTTATGCGCTTTTTGCAACTTTTATTGCCTTACGTGTAGCGCTTCTTTCTTCATTCAAGCGGTAAAAGGTTTTTGTATCGCGAGGCGTGCGTGTGTTTGCAGTGGCATTAATTACAGTTAGCATACAAAAGACGCGACCGGAAGCATAACCTTATCAAACAAAACAGAGAAATGATAGTGAGAGATACGACTAGATAGATGGACGGAGATAGAGCAAGAGCGGGTTAATTAAATTCTCTGGACGCTTGTATGTGCGCGAATGCCTGGCTACTCGTAAATGGCATGCAAGGCCATTACACACGCACACGCGCAAAGAATCTAATAAAAATTAGCGGGAAAAATCGGTCTTTATGGGAGACTAAGTATCGCCGAATATCTTTACCGAATTTTTATACTTTCTCGTTAAATTTCAACAAATAGTAAAATAATTGTAGGATACCAGGATAATGGAAATACGTGAGATAATTTGAATACAGATATGCATAAAGAGAATATATGATTTAATCGCAACGATAATTATCTTTATAAATTGCACGTAACATGCGTTGGAAAACGTCTATCTAGTATTTTCATTTATAAAAATGCTCAAGTTATTTCATTTGTTTAGATGACTATATTTATACGTTAAACAACAGGCACACACACACACACACACACACACACACACACACACACACACACACACACACACAAAAAAGAGATTATTTTGGTTATGAAAAATATTTCCATTCTGATTTTAACGCGGGGTTTTATCGAATATGAAAAATCATTTTTTTTTTGTTGATAAATTTTTAATTTATTTATAATTCACGATGTACGCAGCATAAATTGAGAACTTTGGTGAATACTAATGTCTTTAATGAAAAAAATTTATGAGTTTAAAATCTTCTCTAAAGAAAAAAAATGAAATATCTCTAAAAAAATATTAATAACTAATAATAGTAATAAAAGAAATTACAATGTTATAAAATCTCTTATCGTATATAAATATCATTTTTCCATTTGAAAATTTGAAAGGTGAGAGGACGTTACTGAAAGGCTTTATATTGATTATATTTCATACATTGATATAATTATTTCAGTCAATGGTATTTTTGATAACGAGAAGTAATATGCAATTTTATCTCGAATAATTCATAATGTCAGACCTCAAGTTAATTCATATGTGCACATGTACCTATAATTTTAAAATTATTATTCATTTTATCAAATAGAAACATAATTTCCAATATTCATTCGTTATCTGAAAACTTATGTTCCAAAATAATTTGAACGTCTACATTTTTATATACAATCGAAACATCATTTAATTATTCAAAACTGTACAGTGGAATTCAGTCTCCAACTCCCGTATAAATATTACAAATTACTACGGCAATTATTAATTAAAAGACTATTTCGTGTAATTCAGATAAAAGTCAAAGTTAGTTTTCCGTTAATTTAGTTCGTTACTTGGTTAGATTTCAACGTGGTAGCATTTAAATTAATGATTTAACCGAAATTATAATATATCTCACGATTCCTCAAAAAATCTAAGCAAATAATATTAAATATGTATTAACCAAAGAGTTTTGTCATTAGGATTTTAATTCTCAATGTATTATAGTTTATAGCTTGTAAACATTTTTAGCTTTTAAACTTGGATTTAGGTTTCAAACTTTCAATCCCTCGTTCCATATATCAAACGAACTCTTAAATCGTTATTGCCAGTTATTAGTTCAACATTCTTCCTTCAACAATTATTATTTCTTTAAATTAAATTTACATTCACTGTTTATTTGCACTAATTTTTAAGTAATAATTTTTCTCTATATTTTAAACGAATAGTAACTTTGTAAATGTTGGTAGTATCTATTGAAGAGTTGTTAAAAGATTTTTGTTTAGATTATAAAGTAATAATATTCATTATGAGAGTAGGAAATTAAAAACGAGTAGAAATCCGAAATATTAATTTCTTAATTTACATGTTGTTAAGCGCAAATAATTTATCTCACTTTATTGCATGATTATTTTCAGCATCAAAGAGGAAGGTTGCGAATGAAATTAATGCGAGGAAGAAAAAAAAATCAATTGTTACACATAGCGGGTTATAATTACACGTGAAATAATCAACGTGAGGCTTCACTTGAGCAGCTCATATTTTATCATTTCGGTTGGAATCCTTCATGATGCTTATGTATGTTTAGGGTAGCACTACAACTTTGATGACACCTAACGAATTTACTCCAGTCAACTACATTCAACTCTGAGTAATTATTGCCTTAGAGTCTAAAACTAAGTGTTTGCCAAGTACATTTCTGATCGTTGGAAATCTGTTGGATAGGGATTTAAGGGATAAGAGAGAAGAGAGAAATCGTAAAGTAGTACATTAATTACGAGCTCATGTTATCTAGGCGCTAAACATTGTGTTTAAAATTATAAAAAATTAACATTAAGCGACTGTGGTTTGGCTGTTGTAATTATAAACAAGACCGGAATAAACGTATAGTAAACATGTTTTGAAGCTAATTTAAGATATTGCACTCTCGCAATACACACACACACACACATACTAAGCGCAATGCATTCGCAGTGCCAGAATACTCTCGAGTCCCTCCCCCCCCCCACATCTATTCATTTGCTTACAAAAATAAGATGAAAGAAGAAAGTGCGGACTACGATATTCATCACAATGAAATTCATTAGTAAATTTATTACTACTTGTATATAAATCAAGTGAGAATTATATCGCATACGACCAGCAGCCACCGTATAATAATAATAATTTGCATTATAAATATTTTACGATATCGTACATTGTACTGGTATTAATTATGAATTATATGAATTTTTTTTGTAAAATTCTTTATAAATTTAGTTTCAAGCGCTTCGCTCTTTAATTTTTCATTTTAAATTCACATGGCCAGCCGCAGCGTATAAAATCAAGTTTTATATTTAACACGCGTGATTCTTTTTTTCTTCTTCTTCTTCTTCTCACTTTTTCTATGGGCATAGCCAGTAGACAAAATAAACTATCGCAAAGAATAGAAACAACTAAGCTTCGAAGCACTAAATTAAATAAGCAGCATCAATTCAATCTCAACGCTCACTGAGTCGAGCGTTTAAAAACTCATGCGTACTATTGTTTTTTTTTTTTTGACAAAGTAAAATTGAATTTCCACTTAACTAATGTTATTCCATCGATTTATTTAATGAATATATTCACCCATTCAATTGCGATGCTCTTTCTAACTAATTCTCTCCTGGAACATTGGCACCCTCTCAATGGACAAGTGCATTAAATTTTTCTTACGGAAGTAAAATTTAAGGGCAATGTTTTATTAGCGGCCTACTAATAATCTGTTTAATAGGGAATTCTCAGAGATGCTCCGCAGCCCTCATAAATTCGTATTCCTTGCCAATAGATTTTTCCTCTCTTCCATTTTATTTAATCGGCCACTTGCTCGCGCATTCTCGCCTACTCTCAGGCGAGCAACTTTTCACCGATGCCTACCTCCCTCCCACTATACTGTTCGTTCAGCAAACGTTCACTCCCGAGGGAGGATAATTTTCCAAGATCTCAATACTCCATTATCCCGCTAAACTTCCTCGGCCACTTTTTTCAAGGCTGAATGCTCAGAGCCGAGCATTCCCCCTCGTACCCCAACTCACGCTTCCAATAAGCCAGGAGGAGTCTGCAGCCGCATCTGCTCCTGAGCTCCTCCCAATGCCCAGCATCGAAATATTGTCTTAGTTGGGCAATTATCAGCATGCCGATGCGCAGTCCGGGAGCGCACGCCCGGCCAAGCAGCGCATCGAGACAATGGAGCCTCGAGGCAATGTAGGACACCCGGAGGCTGGCATGATGCGCCGTTAATTAGCCAGAGGATGAATGGCACTGAATTCATGTAGAAGCACTTGAAGTGAGCGTTACGCTTGCCCGCGGATGTCCGGAAATATCGCGGGATGCGTCTGTCGTGTATAGCAGCAGCTGGGCGTTTGTGCAGCGCGAGTTTTCTTGAGTGATTTCTCCCTCGAAAATACATGGGACTAAAGTGTAAGCGGCTCGGTGGTCACTTGTGGGCGTATTTGAGCAATGGCGGATAATATTTATTCGAGTGCTCGTCGTGGCTTCAATTAGTCTTCAATTAGGCTGTCGGCTAATGTAGCTAATGTGGCAGGTGGGACGGCCAGTTAAAAATTGGTTCTCTAGTTATGGGAAACGGGATTGATTGGTTGATGCGAATTGTAATGCTGATAATCTCGCGAGTGATTGTCTCGCAGTAGGAAATGTGACGGGCGCCTGTACCGTGTTATTCGTATTAAATGAGAGAGAAAGTGAAATTTTTCATAAGTAGGCCCATGTCGTGGTAAATCGGTATGTAATAATATTTATTCACAGGATTGTCTAAAAGTCTTTTGATAATAGCATTCGGTCGCTCAACTCTTAATCTCTTTGGCAAATTTATTATTTAAGGCTATAATAACAATAATAATAATATTTTCGAAAGAAACAAAAGTAAACAAGCTCTTTCTGCGCCATGGAACTAAAAAGGAAATAATACTTTGGTGAAACCATAGAATCCTTGGAAAACTGATATCCGTTCGCGCACAAAACCAAACCTTTTCATCCCATGTAGTTTCTGTAATAAAGGATGCACTCAGCATCGAATAAGAGAACGAGCAGAGAAAATATACAATAGGCAATGACTTATTTTCGTCAAATAAGGTCGACGCCAAGTATGACGAGAAAATCTAGTTTCCTTGGAGAAGTAATAAGAGGAGTTGAAAAATACGGCTTTACCCTTAATATTTTTATTATCCACTAATTGGCGCATTTACGCTCTCTTGACCCAATTTTTAAGCATAACTCTACCACGAGACACGCGTGCTGTTGGAAGAAATTTTCATTAAACAGAAAATATTAACGATAGTTCAATGTTGAGCGCGTGGCATGGGTTTGGTTGTGTGCGCGTGTGGGGCGAGGAGGGGGGAGGGGGGGAGAGCAGCGATAGCGATGAATTGATCGATAAGCTCCGTAGGACAATCGTTTGTTGAAGTAATTTATTGTTCCTAGTGAAAATTAGGAATACGAGGAGCGATGAAGTGAGGACTGATTTTGTATTAGTGGATCGAATGCGCTAAACGACGATCGTCTCGGATTTATCGATGATGATGTATGCAGAGTACGAGAAAAAGAGAGGAAGTAAAATAGTGGACAAAGGGATTTATAAGAGGAATCGAAGAACCGAGGTAGAAACAAATTAACGCCAAAATAAAAAATAAGAGAAGATAATTTCATGTTTTCAACTCGATATATACGAATGAAATAAAAATTGCAATATTTAAAAAAAATCCCTCACGTATTCATTGAAAAAATTAGATATTTTATATTTATATAGGTGTATTGATTCGTATGTCTCGTCGTAAGGGCATAAATATATTAAAATTATCAATCCTTAGATTATTAGATGTTTATAAATGTATTTAATGTCATTCGACACTACGCAAAATACCGTATACGTTAATCTCTTATCGAATAATCGTTTAACTAATAAATTTGACAAAGATATATTACTTTGAAAAACTCGTTATTGCACGATACTAATATAATACTTTGGGTCTGTGTTTTTAACTAACATTGTTTGAATAAGAATGCAATCAGATGTGAACAAGGAAGAACATAGATGATTGTAATGATAAAGGTAGGCCGACTTTTGTGATATAATATCGAAGAGCAAAGCCTAAGTCAACTGAGTATGACATAAAGCAATCGTAGTTTTGCTTAAAACACCTAATGTCTTTATCACAATCCGCCATTTGCAGCCTTAAATTTACTACATTTGTCAATATATGCATTCATTTGTTAAAGTTCTTGAACGTGTATTGGCGAAATTATCGTGGAAAATAAAACTCTTCTCGTAATTGTCATACCCTCAATGATGAAATAAATACTTTATATAAAAAATATTCACTTTTAAAAATAACGAAGCCAACACTCCCCTTCGAAAAGTAATAAATCATCTGCCCGAGAACATAATAGAAACAATTAAGAGCGCCGAGATGTGCAATTCCTTTACTTTGAGAATCACGAGCGAGCATCTTGAAGTATAGCAACTGCAATCGCTGGCCTTTCCGACTCTCTTTCCAAGTAGTAAAAGAAAGTTTTACAGCATCCCCGTAATGACGAATGCGGAATAAATGATGGAGGGGGGGGGGGGGAGCTGCCGTCCGAGGCGAGAAGTGCAATTTGCAGATAATGTGGTGTGAAGTAGGTGAACCGACGACACGCGCAACCCGGGGTCGCGGCTGTTATTTCTCTTGGAACTTGCTGTTGCGTAACGACCGACTGCGCTTTACAGAGAGAAGCATAGTTTAGGGGGGGGAAAAAAAATGGCGGCGAGTAATTTGTGGGAATGATAGTGCCCCGTCGCGTAGTATTGGTGAGTTATAAAAGAGATTTAGTTTTATTGTTGATTGGCGAATGAAGCATAGAAATCTCGAAGCTATGTTTTAGAAATAATGGAATCCATCCTTCACCTTTCCGAGTTATTAATTTTCAAACGAAAAAAACAGATCAAAAGTATTAAAAAGTGCCAAAAGTGATTATATTATAAACGCTGACGAAGAATTGTCAAATGTAACTTAAAAAATAGTGCAAAATTCGAACATCATTTAGTTTCAAAGACTAAATAAATATTGAGGAGAATGAAAATCCCAAGGCAATTAAACAGTTAAAATTAAGTAGTGAGAAAATAATTAAAGTAAATACTCATTGTAAGTTATATTTATTGGAGCTTCCATTACGTAAGGAAAACTTGTAGTACGTTTGTGGTCATTCTCACTTCGAAATTATCTAAAAGAAATGAAATTCTTCTTGTTCGAATTTTTATTGTCTTATTGTTTTATCATTAAAATTTTATCCAAACTTGAAAAATGAAAACTTATCTGCCTCGTAATCCAGTCGTATCGTTAATTCTCGATTGAAATTGTCTTATTATCTTTTGATGTTTTTCCATCCCCGCCATTAAAAATGCGATTAATAATTGTTAAGAACTTTGGGGGCATTTCATTCAATTATCAAGTGACTAAGCCACTGCGAACCCATTGAGTTACAGCTTATACTATGTTTTCCTCTATTTTATTTCCTTCTTTTCCTTTTTCCCGAGTTATTGACAATTAAAATGCACCACAAGCAATATATATATTTCCGTGAAATTTCCATCGACTCTCTCAAACTACTCTTTACGCCATTCCGGTCAACTATCCACACTATACAACTAATAGAGGAGGTATTTTTTTTTTTTTTTACTTATTCCCATTCGTGCATTATATACGCCAAGTAATAATCTATGTACTTTATTGCAATCGAAAATCTCGGTACAACTTTACTTACGATTTATAAAAAGAGTAGTAGCAGTGTACAATTGCGCGTACTCGTGAGCGAGTATCGAGAGATTATTGAGAAACTGCAGTTCCGGCGTTTTGTCGAAAATCGATATCAATTTTTATTATTGTAACCGAAAGGTATCTCGTAAAAGTCTGGAAAACTCGATTCCTGCATTGAAAATTAGGCCACGCTTATCCAATACTCTCCCACCATAATATTCAATATTAGAAATGTATTTTTGCACTTTGACAATAGTCGAGCGTGTAACATTGCGATAATAGACAATTTTAATAAGCCTGCATCGCGAGACAGAAATTACAATTTTTATTCGAGTCCAGAGCGCCTGCAATTCCATTTTAAGCAACACGACTGTTTCAATTCTCAATCTCCTCCCATTCTATAATCCAAAATTAGCGATTCAATCATCAAGATCTTCCCGGGCATGCTTAATTTACCCTTTATCCCCCAAAACACAATGAAGACACTATCGCTTATATATTATTATTATTATTGACTTTCTAACTTTTCGACCCTGCCAAGCCACGCTTTCCATTTCCAATATAAAACAACGATATCTTTGAACACTTTGCAAAGAGCGTATACATATATCTTGAATTCTGACCTTCGGCAGCTCTGCACTTGCGACTCAAAAGAGGGCCGACGGACCACTTCAAGGGCCCGATCGCGCACACGCAATTTTCTCATATTGCCTGAAATTGCGTGCGCACCCATCGGAGCTCAGCGCGCAAGAGAACCAAATCAGCGCAATCGCCTTTTAACGCTCATTTCGGCCTCGCGCGCACACACACGGACACGGCGGTGATGGTGGGTGGGGTTGAGTGGGTGGGGGTGGCGTTATTTTCCTTAGCAGTGCACGAGGCTGTGCATCGTCGGGAAATAAATAACTGACTGGCGCCAGGTAGAGAGGTCTCCCCGACTGGATAGTGAACCGCCGAGATCATTCTCTGAGCCCTGGATAATAGGTTCATCCGCGTTTGCGAGGAGCTTAAAAACAATTTCGAAGGGAAAACAATGTCGTAAGAGGGCTGTGGTGTGGCCGGGATTTTTCACGGGTGCCAGTCACCGTGTGCGGCCAGTGTGTGGATTCTTAACTCCCGTATCCATGGTAACGCAACACGAAAGAATGCAAAGTGCATTGTCAACTTTGGGGAAAATTATGTATTATTAATTATGTCCCGAAGCGAGGTTTTGTCCGTGTGTTAACAATCAAAATGTTATAGAAATGGGCCGGTGCTTGTGCATAATAAACGGCACATTTGAGCATTAAATGTTTTGCCGCTCACAAAGCGCGCATTATGAGCTTCGAATTAAATTCTAATGGCGCATTATGTTTAAAGATTCTTTGCATTAAATTGCACTCGATTGGGCCCACTACTAGTGCCTGCAAAATTATCTTCCCCTAAATCAATTCACGTGCGCTTACGTACGAGAACCTCGGCTCATTCCATTGTTTATGAAATGGGATTCCATGTCTTTGCGTGGTGCGCTCGACTTATTTATCCTCGAATTATTTATATGCACAAGTGGAAGCGCGCGCTCACGCTCATTCGCCCTCCTTTCACTCACGTCTCAATTCTTTGAGTTAACCTCTTGCGCTGATTATTATCCTCAACACCATAATACAGGATATAAATTAAGGCGAGATTCCACAAGCACATATCCCATATGCTTCTCATTTCGTCGTCAAATCTTATCAATTCCACGGCTACGGCCATTATCAGCAATGACAATCGACACACTCCTTATATAAGCGCCGTTATGAGCATAAATCTCACGGGGAGATTGCTTTGCAGATAATTTGGCTTGGAAAAAAAGGAGCTTGCGAATTCCGTTAACCAAATATCTTGTTTCAATTTAAGCCGACTGGCCCAGCTCAACCCTACTCAGTCGGCTACGCCGAGCACCAAAGAACATAACTTGGTCGATAATTTAGCCAAAACATTTATCAATGCACGTCTATTGTTCTCTTCTCCATTTCCTTCTCCTCCGCCGAACCGGCATGATTTCACAATTTTCGATTCGCTTACACTCTGCCCAATCCAAGCGAGCCCTCCCCACGCACACGCAGCACTGCCTCGCCAATGCATGTTTCCTCGAAATCGGGTAATGGCGCGTGTGGTTCCCTCGGCCTCTCTCTCAGCCTCTCTCTCAGCCTCCCTCAGCCTCTCTCAGCCTCTCTCAGCCTCCCTCAGCCTCTCTCGGCCTCTCTCAGCCCTACGAGCAAGGAGAATGGAAGGAGAATGGAAAGAGAGTGGAGGAGGAGAGGATAAAAGTCCACGACGAGGCAGCGGCAGCGTCTCGCGTTCCCGCGCCATTTTCCATCGCTCGCCCCCTCTTTGTAAATGCACTTACTTATTCGTGCATTTTTTGTTTATCTTCCCTGGCCTTTTCGTTAACGTTCCCCGTGATACGCGTGGCCCAGCCAAATATGATTTCTGGCCTTTTAATAAAGCCGAGGGCGCGGAGGAGAACGCGCGACTCGGGCGGCGGGGAAGGTAGGTAGGTAGGTAGGTTTGGATGGTGGTTGGAAAGGTGGTTGGAAAGGTGGCTGGAAGGTGGCTGGAAGGGGGCGAATGGACGTGCGCGCGCGTGATTAATGGAGTTTTGCGCGCGACCGGGGCTGCCGAGCCTATGAAATTCCGTGGCGAAAGCGGGAAACGGAGCTGGATTTTCGGGAGCCAGGACGGGGCGGTGAAAAATTCGGGAGAATAATTGAAGGAGGAGACGGAGGCTTGGTTGCAGAACGATTACAAGTATGGAGCGGCCAGTGCGGTAGAAAGGCATTTCCCGGGTAGGGATTGTTATGATTATTAAAAGGGTGAAGCAAGCAAATGGGAATTGATTGCTCGCCGAGGACTGGCCTTGGCTATGCATTTTCACCGGAGCTTCGGCCATTGTTTGTTCGTTGCCAGTTTATAATTTTCCACGTTGAGCTTAGGTTGGATAATTACTGACCGACTTCTCGCTTAAACATAACAGTAATTATGGGAACAGAGACGTGGCTCGATAAAGTTACTTACCATTGCGCATAATGCCAACGATTTTCAAAATAAAACATTATGAATGCGTATTTTCGGGAGTGAAGTCAATTAAAAGCTCGGCGCAAAGCTATTCGAGCGAGGAATAGATTAATGACTGGGGCACTCGCAACAATAAGGCGACGCAAATTTCCCCGGCAACTTATTGGCGAAATTATTAAGCGGGAAACTAGGGAAATAATCTTTATACCTCTGTCTGTCTCGGCCCTCGACTCTTAAAAATTATACGAGGCATTATTATATAGTTTTGAGCTTTTATACGTGAGTTTGCTAATAACAAAAGTCGAGAGAGAGAGAGGGCGAATGTTAGCTACGGAAGCACAACGAAATTAATAAGCCATTGATTTATAGGGACTGAAACGATTATGAATGCACAAAAGGTACAAAGGCATTCGAATAAATAACATTAGTTTACATTGGCAGGCATGTTGAGCGAAAAGTTAAAATATATGCAAACCGTGTATTTTTATTGATAAAATCTTTTGATAAATTGCTGGAGTAGTTGGATTTATCATTTGCAATGGAGGTTACAGGGAGGTTACAAGTTAAAACAGCGTTAGATATATTTATTAATTTTGACAAATTAAATCTTAAATGATTAGCGTTTAATTTCTAGTTTCCCTTGGTTCTGTGCTTGACTAGTTGGACGTAATTAAGATTTCATCAAACATAAATTTTCCACGAGAAATGGATTTGATGAAATTAATTAAATATTCTTCGAAAGAGTATCAATGTCTGCTATGATGGTATGTTTATGTTGAAAAAGCGCGTATAACTAATATACTTGGAGTATATTTGTTTTTGTTTTTTTTTGTTTTTCTTCTCAGTTCTAGAGAATGTACAAAAGGTAGGAAAGAGGCGAACAAATAATTGCAAGAGTAGCTGAACTCGTAGCTTATGAAATCAACTGGAACAGCTCGTTTTAAAATTAGTTGCAAACAGTATTTAGGATATTAAGAGCACATTTTATATATAATATAATGTATCATTCACTGATACATTAGTTGTACGGTAGTTTATATTCATTTATATATATGTATATGTATATTATCGATAAATAGATTTGATAATATTACTTTGAGCCTCGGTTTTGTTAAGCTTTATATGACGGAAATTATGTTTATTCGTACGTATCGCTGTGCATTTGGTTATGCAAGTTACTTTAAGTACAAGTAGAGTTTGTTGCAAAAAGGAAAAAGAGAAAAAAAAACAGAGGAAACGAAGCAAATAGAATGCTTAAATGAGCATGTTTTTATTAATTTTCATCCTACAAATGTAATTATGTCTCGTATCGGGAGGCGGCGGCGGCAGGAGCAGGGGCCGCAGTTCTCAAGCGAAAACTAAAATTCTCAGTTGAAAATACGTTAAATGAATTTCGTTAAGGAGCAGGAGAAATGTTGCCGAGATAAAAAGAGCGAATCAGCCAGTTGATAGACAAGCCAGCGGGCGGTGCCTGTAATGTGTCTCAAAAACATCAAACTTCTTATCGTGTGGCTGCTCGTAAGCTCGCCTCATAGCTTAACTCGTAATTCGACTCAACTTGCCTCCTGACGTTCAATGAAACCTGGTGGAGGGAAGCCTGGATACTCGCAAATACACTTCATTAAAAAAATAACAAAATTGAAAGTTTCTAAGCTATTGGAATATCAAGCTCGTGGCGAGAGTGGCATCTAAATGCAGTTAGTTACCAACTTTGATTTATTACAGAAATATTTAAGCGCAGGTATAAGAATGCAAATTGCGTATATAAGTAGAGCCCACGGTATAAATATCTCGGGGCCGGATCATGACCGTTTGGAATACATTTTAAATTAATTTCATCCTACTAAACGACCAACTTTATATTCCGATAATCATATCGTGAGCTTAGAAAAGTCAACCTTCCCTCCCGGGCTTCTCATGGACTTATGGGCACATGGATGGGAAACAGGGTCAAACCTGCCTCCAAGAATAACCTGAATTTGCATTTTCGCTGCACTCGGCTCTTTGTGCTATTTATACATTGACTAGATTGTGCAATTTTTTTTTTTTTGCCCCACACGCACACGCGCATTGTGGTCACAGGCTTGTACTAGGCCTACCTCCTTATCATTAAATTTCTCACTCAAAGTAACCTTATAAACGCAAAACTGCTGCTCATATAGTTTTCATTTATTTCAGGGCACATTGGAATTAGTATGCGAAACCTCGCCTAAACTGCATTAGTGTTATTGCAATTTCGGAATATTACACCGCGGGACAATTTAATTCAATAATAATCAGAATTCGGAGAATATATTCGTGTCTGTTTTGTAAATAGTATGATTAATTAGTTTTATTTTCCCCTCAATGTATCGGGCTAATTCAGCGAATGGCTGCGCGATATTGATTTTCCTGAAATTTCACAATTATATGGCTTCGGAATTATCGATGGCGAGTTTGCACAGTTAAATCAAACGAACGAACGAACGAACCAAGTCCGTAAAGGAAAACAAAACACAATATTCCCATCTAATTACGAGCTTGCTAAATTAAAATTAAAAATTACAGCCGCTCCTTCAAACACATTATACCTTATTTTCATTTGCTCAAGGTACACAGTATTTATAGTCATCGGCAAGAAAGATATTTTAATTAATTTGATCCTTCGTACATTGAGGCGATACCCAAGCGCAACAAGGCTCATATTATGTTTTAAATGTTCTCAAGGAATCCCCTCCCCCCCCTCCTATCCCTCGAATGTTGCACAATAATAATGCATTTCAGCTTCGACCATAAATCTCCGACAATTTCAAGTTGAAGCTGGAAGAATAAAATTAAATTACAATTAAAGAGCGAGATAATCCACAAAATGAAATAATAAAGGTGCGAAAAGAATTTTATGTCGCGCTTGGGCTCCTCGCTCCCTCCCTTCCTCCCATCTCAAACAAGTAAATCTCATCCCCAGTCACAAAAAAAACGCGACTCTTTATTTTCTTCGTTCCCTCCTCGGCGCCTACCTCAGCCGCTACCAGCCAACCATTCGCCTTCAAATTAAAGCGCAGGTGCGCATTCCTCGGGGATGTCCCCCCGGGCGCGCTCCTGATTTTCTCTTACCTTACCATTTCATTTCGACGTTTTGCATTCTGTGGCTGAGCACGAAGCTCCGAACTGCCGCGACACCCCCCCCTTCCAACACACACGCACGCAAGAGCCGCGTTAAAGAGAGAGAGAGAGAGAGAGAGTGAGAGAGTCCTGTCCGCGATCTGGATTGCGGTCGGTCTTTGTCAGTGGCGCGGCCGCGTAGCGAATCCGCCTCACCTTTTGCGCGACGAATCGTTCGGGGATAAACGGTCCCGATGCGCTACTTCGTTACAATTAATTAATCACTGGTGAAATGGCCGATTAGGGCGGCTAACTTGGCGGTAGGGGAGAGGAGGTAAGCGTGACTCCAATTGCGACTGGCTCTCGGCCTTTTGTGCTCGCGATCCACGGACTAATCTTGATTTACAGGATTTATCGCTCAAATGAGTTCCGAAGGCTTCTCGATTTCTACGCTTCTCTCACTACGAATATTTATTTCTCATTTAACAATAAGTTTATATTACGTCGTCTGATGCTACAATGATACGGCGCGTTTCTCGCGTAACACTCGTGGACAAAGTAAAATATGACTGTAAGACAGGTTTCTTTGTACATTTGCATTCGTTTGCTGGCGTGCGCGCGCACACACGCACACGAGCGCATACACGCGCACCAAAGATTAAAGCATGTGCTCACATTCATTGGGAGGGTAAATTCATAATTATAGTAGGCAGAATGTATAATTCTTCATGCTTGTGGATTAAAAGAGAAATTCCCAATCATTCCAAATATCTAGTTAATTTTTATTTCTAATGTTATATATGTATATGTCTGATCAGTCTGATGAATAAAATTGATTGGAGAAAGAGATCGATTTTTTTCATTTCCTTGGCCAAGATTTCACGTGCATATTAAACTTGGCGCGAGGAGGAACGAACTTGCGAGCAACTTTATTTAATCGTTATCTCATTTTTTTTGCTTTATCTACTAGGATAATTAAACTTTACTGAAAACCCACTGAAATAAAACATTTATTTCTTCTTCGCTTTATTATCTGTCATTTCATTATAATTTAAGCTTTCTGAGAAACGGCTTAATAATACATAATAATCTAAATATCTTATTAACGAAATGTACATAGAAAAATTTTTTAATCTATTACATTCATCGTTTTATACCGTAATGTACGTGAAAAAATAGTTCATAAAAATACAAAACAATCTATAGAAATTATATTCTACGCGTAATCTTCTTCATCCGACCACAAAGACTCTTTGTCCTTTATATTGAGATATCACATTTATATGAAACACGCTCGCTCACCAGTTCAACTATACCGAAATCATCGATACCAACTTCCCCGATCGATAATTTGATAATACCGCGGGTCAAGGCCAAATCTCTATTTGCCCAATATGTCAATCAATATATTTCTTATTTCTTTCAATATCGTAAGGATTGTAGGTAAAAATCAGCTAAACAGCTTACGGTTTCCAAGTAGAACACGATATCATTGGCCAAGATAGGATATGTCAATTATTAAAGGCTTAAGACATTCTAGAAGTACTCATATGGACTTTTTGTAAGAAAAAGTTAAGCGCCATTGCGCTTCCTTAGTATAGAAATGATACAACGGAAATTATGTTCATCTTGTTTGTCTATAAATGAAGTCTATAAATAAAGAATGCCGTGCGAGTTAAAGGAAGTGAGGGGGGGAGGGGAGAATGACAGATAATCAGAGAAGAATGAGAGTCTTATTAATCGATAAGACAAAACGTTTCAGGTTATCTCGAAAACATTCCATGTATACGTACATATCAAGAAGCTTATCTGCTCGGACAAACCCAGGGATTATTGTTGCTTACAGTGCATCATACTCCATATGTCCGCCTACGTTTCGTCTCTCTCTCTCTCTCTCTCTCTCAGAGGCATTCGATCTTTCTTTCTGCGAGAGAGTGGAGAGGATCGTGACGGGCAGAAGATTATCGCGAGGACGTTAACGATCCTCTCCACTCTCGCGCAAGGGAAGAGAAATAGCTGTGATGCTGAAACGAAGTGAGATGGAATTTGCGCTTTTTTAACAGATGAAAGATGTGAGCATTAGGTAATGGGAATTGTACAGTTGACATAAAAACAGAGGAGTTTATCAAGGGGAAGAGTATCGAGTCTGAAATCTATTGGATTTTAGACGTACTTTCGGGCGAAAAAAAAAAGAAGAAGAAAAATACAGGCTCGTATTGCCGTGGTAGAAGATGGCAAATGTTATTTGTTCTGTCAATATTTTAGAATTTCACAAATTATCCTTCAACCTAATTTCTTTGTGTCGCCGCTTACCTCGCTTTAATGCAAAATTAATAACATAAGTTCAGACGCCAGACGTACGCAATTAAAATAAATATACTCGTATGAAATAATATTCTGGAACATGTAATTAATAATAATTATTTTCATAAAATATAAAAGGCAAGATAATACAAAAGGACGAAAATCTTTGGTTTATTAAAACTTCCTTCAAATATAATGAAAATCTTGTAACCTTCCCCTCGACACTTTATACAACGATTTTTTTTTATATTTTTCAGAACAAAAGTTAAACGCACACAAATATAATTCTAATTCATTCTCGTTTAAATCTTTCGAATTATTGCGTGACTGTAATTTTCTATTGTTTTTGAAAGTTTTCTTCTCCTTTCTTTTTATCCAAGCATATTCTACATTCATTGTAATATTTATTTTATTATATGATATTTTGTTCTTATTGTCATCTTATATGTCTTGGTATATGTGTAAATTGTGTTCTGATGTTCCCCCATAATACGCTTCTTTACGACAGAATTTAATATTTTTGTTTATTTTATTATTATTCCAATTTACAGCAAAAAAAAATGTAGGTTTTCTTGTCATTTTATATTATACATAGACGTTTATCCTGTTTATTGTTTATTTTACACAAATCTAACATTATTGTATACGTACATCCTACAAATTATATATATCTATACAATTTTCAATGTACTTCTTTAACTTCGTTTAATATTTGTGGAAAAAAAAATATTTCTTTTTTTTTGTGGTTTCGACGTCTTTGTTGACAAAATTTTAAAGCCACAATTCCATAATGTATTTTCAGACTTTATCAGTATTGTAAATTGATTAAATTTTATCGTACTACGTTCTATTAATGTCTAATTCGGCTTATATTGAATATTTTATAAAGTATTCGAAATTTCCCTTATCTCTGTGTGCTTATTAAATTATTTACTCGTGAAAATTCGTTTCATTCTATTTGAAATTTGATTATAATAACACACGCTTGATTAGAATAAGTTTCGTATTACTGCATACAATTTTGTTTATCTACATACAAATTTGTTCTGAATTCTGAAATTATTACGATACATTAAATGAGCGCGATATTTGATTTTCTCACTTACATTGCCCATTACTCATTATAATTATTCAATATAGTGAATCTCATTATAATATTTAATAACGTAGTGAAATTCAATAAGAAAATTAATTAAAATTAAAAATAGCCTTTGTAAACTCAAATCAACAGATGAATGTATACACTGCCCGATGCTATTTTGCTTACATCTTTTTACTGTACATTATATAAATTAAACTTTTAAAAAGAAGTGATTTTACCGTAATTACTTTCTCTCCCTTATAAAATTAACTTTCTGATCATATCATTGAAGTGAGGAGAGCATCAGAGGATTTTTTCGTCATTGCTACAATGCAATATCTCATTCTGAAATCAATACTTATAAATAAAATGCTTATAAAGTCTCTAATTACTCCTCAATATTCTAGTTTCATACCGCGCTGGAAATTAATATTAAATTATTAATTTTATAGGGGATGGATTTTGTAAAAATTTCTCTAAAAAAAGCTCTTCAACGACCTTATTTACGCCCACCGATCACTTCTCCAAACCACAAAGCAATAATTGTATTTTTGTTTCCACTTTGAGCACCAACTCATAAACGATACTTGAACTAATTATAGATTGCTTTAGGACGATATCAAATTATATCGATAAAAAGTTGACTTGGGCCGTTGGTAATTCAGCTCGCCAAAACATTGACAAAGTGCGAGCGAAGATTTAGTCGATTTAGTTGCCAGCTTCATTTAGCTCCCGTTGAATATTTTTGCAATTACTTTTAAAGCCCGATGCAATTATCCTGCCATTTCATTATAATGCACTTGTGTCACCCTGCTACCGAGTTAATTAAGCATAATCTAAGTGAAACGAACGTCCGCGAGATCAAAGCGTGGATTCAATAAAAATTTAAAGCTCCCCAACAGCCATTTCAAACGTATGTTTGCGCGCTATAAAAAATGTCGACCACTCGATGAAATATCCGTCCACGTCGCACCCCCCTCCCGTCCTTAAGTCTACGGAGCACGAGAACCGCCATACCTTCCGCATAGACACTGCTAAAGAAAGATGAAAAACAGGAGGAGCATTAGATTGGAAAAGGCAAAAGTGGCAGGCCCAACCAAGGTAACAAATCGCTTATTGCCACGCGTTCCATTCCCAATGTCCTCTTGTTGGTGCTCATCGCTTTTACCGAACCGATCCCCCTCGCAAGCAAGCATCCTTCTTGTCATCCCCCCCGCCCCCAACGCCATTCATTTGTCCCGTTTTCCATCTCTCTCGCGCAGCCCCCACGCTCCTCCGCCCCTCACTCGGCCATCTCTCCGTCAGGTCGTTTCTTTTAGCCGACACTCGATTCCAGCTCTTTCTTCTCCAGTTTTAGATTCGCGTAAAGGACGATTTTTACCATTTCAAAGTAAATCAACTCTCTCTCTCTCCGACTCCCTCGGCTTTATAATGAGATCCACGTTATCTATGATCGGAATATATTGTTATTTGCGCGCTAAATAAATGAATGTGCCAGGCTCGTGCAGTTGAACGCGTTTAAAACCCGAGCTTACGTCAACTAATATTCTTAGCCCAACAATATCTTCCTCGATTCATTTGATCCTACAAACACCTGAGCAAACTGATGCTTCAGTTTTTTAATAATTCAAAAAAAAAAACTCTCATTTCATCGAGTGTCTCATTATAATATATATCTCGTTAAAGATTCCAATTATAATTCAATACGTTAAACGATACTCAAATTATTATTAGGAAGTTATTGTTACAGCAATTTTATAATATACACGAGCACGTGATCCCACAGCTTCATCCTCGCGATACATGATTATTCAGTAAACTACTTATGTACTCGAAGCTCACAAGGGAATTAAAATATGTAATTTGGAATATTACAAAAATGACTGTTGGACGAAACAATTGGAAAGAACACCTGACTAAGCACGATTTCGTACTTTCCAATTAATCGAGCAAATATTATCTCTACGTACTCTCAAACTTCAATATTTCCAACTTTAGTTATTTAGTATCGATAAGTTTTTGAAATCAGGATTAGTATTTTTAACGAGCGACACAAACACTTGAAGAATATTTGTACTCCCTCCTGTCACAACAAACTTTCTTTTATTTGCAATAGATTTCTTCATGCTAAATAAATAAATATTATTTTATTTACAATTTTCAATATTTATCAATGATTCTTATATATATTCTTTTTATGTACTCTATACTTGTACACTTTCTGCCTCTCTAAATAACAACCAACAGCTTACATGCATTTATTACCATTGACATTATGATTTTATCTATAAAATAACAATTCTCACTTGGCACTTTATCTTCAGCCAATTCAGCATATAGAATAATAAATACTTTGCATACATCTCGAAACTACACTTTTTAAATTATTGGCAAAAGAGATTTTACGTGACCAATAGAGACTTGTGCACCATAAATGCTCATAAGCATTATATGTAAACAGAGAAAACATTCAGTGCAAAAAAGTCTAGGCCTACGGTGAATTTAGCTTGGAAATTATCAATTAAACGGCTTTATAATCGATTATAACCGACGCAATATAATAAACATTTATTTACTTTTAATGGAAAACATCAAAAGTTTACTATATTTACAATCAGAGAATATTTTACACTAATACTCGGCGAATGCGAGGTGACGTTGGTGTTTGATTTCACGCTGCCATGAAGACACCAACACAACTCGAATAAAGAAGTGCATATATAAGCATATCAGTAGTTTAGTTGGAAGGTTATCCGTCGCGAAAACCGAGGTCCCGACTTTGATTCCCAGCTGACTAAAATTGTCGCCTCCTTCCTTCTTTTTTTTGCGCCCTTTCCTTCCCATCCACATAATAGTGTGCAGTGCGGATGTAATACAAAGAAACGAAGCGTGTAAAGGATATTGCGATAATATTGGAATAAAAGTCTGTTGATGGCTTAAATAATTGAATTACATGTGTGACTTTAGCAAATGTCATTAAATTCGGAATATCTTTAAACGTCTTTAATATATGCGTTGGGAGGAGCATATTGAGTGGGGCGAGATAAGAATACGATGTTTATTTTGCAATATCGAGAAATATATTCTCACTCTGTTAACTTAAGGCTATGTGGATAAGCAAATCCGGCTGTATTAGACAAAAGCAGACATTTATCATTGGCTCGTTGTTGACTTTGGCTTAAAAATAGTAAGTACACTACAGCTCAATATTTGGCGAGTAATGGGATTCATTTTATACTCGCGAGGCACGAAATAATAAAAATAATCCGATTGTAATTATTAAGCACACAATAGTGGATATTTTTGTATATTAATGTTTGCAGAATTACCTATCAACTCTTAATAGGATCTAATTTTTTTTTCGTAATCTTCCTCTCATAAACGTGTGTTGTGTGTGTGCGCGCGTGCGTGTGTACTGCTGCGAATGAGTTTGAGTGAATCGTTAAAAATCTAATAAAATTTGGATGGAATTGTTACACTATGAGACCATAAATTTTTCTTTCTTCATCTTTTCTTAATAAAATTTTTATCAGTTACTTGCGTGTCTGCTCTGAAATTCATTCATTCGATTTGGGTGATTGCAGGCGTTCGCTAGTACACATAAATCTTTACTGCCTTGATATTTCTGTATTATTTTCTAATTTGCGCAAAATAAACGTAGCTGGTGATGTGTCCAATAATATATGATGAAATATTTAATTTAATCAGGCCTGTTTGTCTTGGATCGAAAGGTAGGGAGTAACAAATGAATGGCTGATTTGACATGTCACTAATTCTACTATCACCCAATAAGAACAAATTTATAAATAAATATATATATAAATATATATGTAAATCTCAGTTTAATTGACAGAGAATACCGCAATATAAACTTTCGAGCCCGTGTGCCTCCCATTTCACTTGGTCCGACAGATGCGATGAGAGACAAAATGTATTAAACAGTTTAGCGTGGCGCTCTTGATGCTCTTTTCTGATTATTCTTTATCTCGTACTTGCGTATGCACAAAATCACGTACGTCGCAGCCAAAGTTGCACGTACGGATTGATGTGGACGAGAAGATAGGAGGAGAGCATACACCCATCCCATGTGACAATTTATGTAAATGGAGATCGACGATTTCATGCAGATGAGACAGCAATGATATTCTATTTGTATTTCTCTATTGTTTGTGCCCAATGGTTTTACAAAGTTTTTTTGTTAAGGAATTATTACACGTATTGTATTATCTGCAGCACCTATCTGCCTTTAAATACATAAAATTTATCATATTTACTAAAGACTATGAGAGGGAGTATAGTATGAAAACTAGAGTGGCGACTATTTTTAAGGAATCGTTAATTACGATTTATTGTTTCGTAAGAGGGGAACGCGTAAGTAGCATGAAAAATTTCATGTCCTTGTTCTGTAGCACATTGTCGAGTGTTTCGTCGAGTGTATCGCAAGTATAATAACATTTTATTACTGAATATAGTGGGAAAATGTCGGGACTCGTTTGATTTCACTTGAAAAATTTCGTCCACTTTGGACCGCAAAAAAGAACATGATGCCCAGTATAATAATAATAATTGTTAATTCGAATTATTAGAAAAGATATATATATATGGTATCATCAATTTATCCTCCGTTTCAAAATTCATTCTCTTTATGCTGATATTTATGACAGTTTAAGGATACCGTCATTTACTATAATGGTTTGCTTAAAATTTCATTCCAACTATCGCATCAACAACTTCTTGTCTGAATTAAATGAATGCATCTGCATAATTTTCACAGTTTTTACAGTGAAGCTCGGATATTTTTGCTTCTAGTATGATAATACTTTTAATAAAATTTCTTCATATTGTTTTCAGAAGGAAAGTAATTAAAAAGTTACTTTAGGCAAGGAGAATGCATCTAAACTCATTGGTTATACGCCACATGAAATAAATCTATTTACCTGAATTTTTGAATTATGAAATGAGCGCATAATATACTTTCCGGGAGTCATAATCATGACATTCAGTTGTAATGAGCTTAAGGAACTTTGATAAATAATATTCCTGCGCAAAATCATATTTAGTATAAACATTTATTTTACTGGACTTTTATCTTGTTATTGTAATATACGATTGGCCTCGTCACTTACTGCGTAACAACATTATACAACTTTTTTTTATTAATAAAAAGTTTATTAATTAAGCGCTCATTTGATACTCTATTTTAGCTCGGCTGAGAAGGCTTTGAGATTTATTTTTATTACAGCTTCGTTAGGTCATCAGTGGGTGGGGTTTATAATGAGTAAAAGAAAAATTGAATAATTACAAAAATCTTTTAGTTTATGAATAAAAAATCTCCGTCCTAGTTCACGGAGACTCCCAACTTGCCCTTATAAATTCATATTTCAAATATTCTCCGAGTTTTCGCACTTTGATTGAAAATACAGAAGATAGCAGCTACTGGACAGATAATGCAAATTTTCATACACGATTGTCCTGAAGCAAATAAATTTTTTTTTTTCAATAAGAAAGTCGTCATTAACAACAATTTCATAGATTCTCTTGTAAACCACGTAGTCGCGCGATTCTGCACGTACCAACATTATTGAATACAATGTGCATTAGCGTACTCGCCAAATTCAGACGCAGACACACAGGCATGCTCTTACTACATAATTATGATGTATCTTTGTCTACCTGCATTATTGACATATTGCACTGTCGTTATAGTGCTCTGGATAAATCCTAAATCTTGGCGTAAAAATTAGGTTCCAACAACTCCTTGTCTCCATAAATCATGGAAATTAAACGAGGAACGCCTATTAAATCGAGCAAGTCCCAACTTTTCGTGTGCCTAGGAGGCTCACACTAACCGAGCAGAAAAAGTCGTAACAACACCCGCCACTTACCACTCGCCCGTAATTTTTCTCAAAGAAATAAGGCGCTTCTCGAGCGAATAAACGCACATTGCCGAACACGCACACACGCCCACACTAAACGAGCGAGTGCACCCACACACACACACAGAGAGGACGAGCCACCCCCGCGCAGGGATACGCAGGCATTGGCCGCGAGTCTTTGGCGAAGAATACGAGATGCGCGCAGCCTCGAGGCTTTTACGAGCCTTCGACTGTTTTTATACGCTGAAACGAAGGGCTTTTGTGGATGTTCCATTAATCATGTTAGCTGCTGCTTCATTCCCCATCCCCCCCCCCCCACCCCGCCCGACACCGGCCTCCTGAATGCGTAACTCGTTTTATGATTTCCCGAATGTACGCCGCGTGAGAAATGGCCGCTTTCTTTTTAAATGTCGCTCGATGTCGGGACGTGCTTTTTTCGCGCCTCTCCTCACCTCTCCTCACCTCTCCTCACCTCTCCTCACCACTCCTCACCTCTCTTCCTTTAATTCAATTTTACGGGCTCGATCTCGATCCGCGGCATTGGACGATACTCCCAGATACTTGGAATACTTGACTAATCGAACGAATAACGCTCGCGAACGATAAATTATTCGCAGTCCCGAGCTGCAAAAGAGAGGGCATTATATAGTCGTGAATAATTGTTGAAATTCTTGTGAAAATAATCAGTTGCGTTGAGTTTTATGCTTTACTTTGTTTTCTTTTTCTTTCTTTCTTTCTTCTTTCTTTCTATATATTTGCATTTCGTATTGGGCGATGCTTTTATGGGGCGCATTTAATAGACAAATTCGATTTACTTTATTGATTGGACATTCCAACAGCCCCGCACCTCGCCATTCATAATATTCAGTGTGGCTCTAAAAAAAAATCAATTTTAGAGTTTTCCCGGCAATGTTTGCATTAAATAAAACTTTACAAAGTTGTTTCGAACCTTATTTAAATTTATGTTAATTAAAAAACGGAGTTAAAGTTTAATTGTATTTTTTATTCAAAACATGTATTACGGATATTCAAATGCGCTTCATCTTATACGTGCCCCCATTGTATGTGTTTTTTTTTTTTTTTTTTGATTATAAAAAAAAATATCACTGTAATGGGAAAGATAAGGAAAAAGTGTCGAGCGGAACTCTAAAAGGAAAATCCGTTAGCTAATTTCGAAAATTCCAATCTTTGCCCCAGCTAAACGCAAAATCATTCTCAAGCAACTCAAATCCCCCACCACAATAGCTCCTATCGACATTAAAATTTTCACTTTCATCGGAGTCTTGAGCAAAACGTCTCGATAATTGAATTCCGCATTCTCGCTTCTTATCGCTATTTCACACCCTCCCATACTCTCTCTCTCTCTCTCTCTTTCTCACTACTCGCTCACCTCACTCTCTTCCTCCACTTCCTCCTGCCTGCACTTACACTTTCATTATTTTATTACTATTGCATCTAGACTTCACCTATTTTACAACTTTTCAACCTAATGAATATATTATTCACTTCTATTATGCTATCATTATATGATATTCAATTTCATACTTCTTACTCAAAGCTCTTGTTTTTTTAATTTTATTATTTCAATTCCCTCCTCACCTCACACATATATACATATATATATATACATATAGCGCACTTGCTCTTCCGATTTTATAATTCTATTTATAATTGAATATTATGATTTTTAGGCACAGCTATACATAAATTAAATAATTTATGCATAAACATAGTATAAGATTCGTAGGTTTATATTTACATTGAAAATATTCATATCATATCACAATATAGACTTTATACAATATTGTCATTGAATAAATGAAAATTGTAAATTCTATCAAAGATAAACAATTATTATAAATAATATTATGATGAATAACATTTACGTGAAAAATTCTTAAATATAAGCTGTAGAGTCTGCCACCATAAAAATTACATATAATCTTAAAAAATTAGATTGAGTAATTTTCCACGCACTATACACATATCCTTAACTTTCTCCGTACTCTACTTACATCTAAATTAACCAGCAATTATTTTATATGCCCTTCATGCCATGCATTCTGCTCTTAACTCAGAAGCCTATAATCATCTATTCATGTGTGAAATGTTCAAACCATATAATTAGGTCTCGCACTTTAAACCGGCACATTGTTAAGCCATTATTTTACCTCATCTATAAATTACGATCGTCAATTATAGTTCACTTTTCAATACTCTTATTTGCACTAATCACGCGAGAATACTCTCGATCTCATGCATTGAGATTTATTTTATATTATTGATATTTATCGTATGTGACAGGATTTACTTTCGGTAGTGCATCGATTTTTAGATTTAGATAATTTTATCTTTGCGTTGAAGGAGTAAATATGAAAAGTGCAAAAGTCTCATCTGCTTTCGGCAATTGATTGGTGAGGGGCTGTTCGAATGGTATCTCATCGTTACGATTAATCCCTAAAATATTGTCCCCAAAGGATTTACGGATAACCTTAAAATTGAAAAATTTAGGCACAATGTCATGGACATGAATATCCAACATTTTAAGCTTCTTCGATGGATTTTATCAATGTTTTCGCGTCGCTATCAACATATTAATGCTAAAATTCATTTTATTCTTCGTTCATTTAAGCGGCCTTCGACAAATTAACGTTTAAATTCAGAAAATTCATTAATTATGCAAATTATATACTTTTTAAATTATAGCTCCCTAATAATTATATTTAATATATTTAATTATCGAGCAGAATAAAATTAATCAAACATTATGTGCATTGTATTTATAGGAAGCAATTTCCATGAAGATCATATATTTTTTTTAAGAGACTTAATTCAGGTTTTGTTAGAAACAAAAGAAAAAAACATAAACAAATAAGATATTTAAATCATGGACCATAATCGTTATGAAAATCAATTTTATCAACGACAGATCTTGAAAGATCCATCCATTTTACTCAGTACGGCTTTCTCCTAAGCTCAAAAGTATTTAAAGTTGGCCAATATGTTTTACTGGCGAATAAACTGTCGTACATTATTGACATTGGTACATAAACTCATCGGCCAATATCATTGGATAAGTGGAAGAGACAACAAATCCATACCAAATAACCTTAGCCAGACGCAATAATACACGCGCACTTCCATCAATTCCTGTCATAAAATATTTCAATTCCCCAGGATTACCCTTTGTCCGCTCAAGTTCACCCACATTACTGCAATCCATTTTTAGTCTTTGTTAACAACCGTATCAGCATCCCTTACAATTTCCCCGCACCGCACCGTTCCGGTTCTGTTTGGTCAACCTTTGTCGAATTCTTCGCGCACTTCACTTGCACCTTGGCTTCGCTTCCCCAACCAACTCCCAACAACAATCAATAATCCGCTTCCCGGCTCCCGAAAGATAAGCAAGTTTGAACAAACGAGTCGGTCAGAGGCGAGAGATTAGGCGCAACCGCAGCAGCCAGTTCCAACGCGACAATAACAAAACAAAAATGGAGGGGGGGAAGCCAGAGGCAAGGAAATGTTGGATCCTCGAAGGTGCGACTGGCCGTTGTTATCACCTTACCAATATCAGCGACTCTGGACCGGACATTGGAGCGAGCGCGAGGATGTCTTGCTCTCGCTCGTGGGGGGCTGCTCTTAAAAGTGAGGGGGGGAAGAGAGGGTTTTCGCCGGCAGCCGATAGGAGGCTTTAGCTTTCCCGGGGAAATTCCAGCGATCATTAAAGCCCCTCGTGATATCCCTTGTACAAAAGCTTGGCGTTTCGCGCTTGAATTTGTTTCAATGATGTATTGGAGAGTCGTGGCTGGATGTTTATATGGGCGAGACTTTATTTTGAGTTGGAATAATTGCAGGAGCCGTGCAAATATTTCTCGCCCCTTTAAAGTTTCGTTTACTATTGCGCGGCGATATATCGCGCGATGATCTATTGTCGGCTGGAGCATGTGCAACGTCACGAGGTGACTAATGTTTTTGAAAAGCCGATGCTAAAGTCACTTATACATGGAGTTAAGAAAGCAGCCCTACAATATATAACTCTCCCGGTAAATTTCGTGGATTAATATAATTGCAATTGATAAAATTCGCTTCCAAATGATATGCAAAATTCATTAGCCCCACGGAGATATTGGAAAATCTTCGCGGCTACATATGCTAAGTTTTAGCGATTAAAATAATAAGTTTAACAAACAGGCGCCAAAAGGGAAGGAAAAAGTTTCGAAACACTTGCGAAATCCATTGTGAAACTTTTTAGTTGTACGCTCGCCGCATCGAGGCAACATCCACGTTTCAAAGCGATTTTCCCCCGGCAACCTACATTTTTACCTGACCAATCCCCTAGAGAGAGAGAGAGAGAGAGACGACGACGACGAGCAGAGGGGCACAACTCATTTTCGTCCTAGAAACGAGATATTTTACTGTGCCCAGCAAGACATTTCTTAGGCTAATTTTGTATTAGATTTTTCAATTATCCCGACAATTTGGCCTTCCTACTTAACGGGCATAAGAAAAGTGACGTGTGTGTTTATTCAGCTTAACAAGATCTTTTGTTTTCTTTGCCTTCTTCTCTTTCTTTCCCTTATTTAATTACTTGCTCCCTTTTTGCACTGCATGCTGCTATTTATGCAGATGCCAGAGTTTTTGTATTTACTTTGGACGTTAAGTGTCTAAATATCAGTCCATTATATAATAAGAAAATACTGCCAGAACTTACTTAATTTTATGTATTGTGGTTAAGGTTACTCTGTGCGCCATAATTACACAGAGGCTAAGTAGTGGCTAAATAGTAATCTAGCAACTTTCCAGTTGATATGAAAAAGTTTACACAAGTTGAGAGCAATGAGAGTTTGATATACGTACTTGCGATCACATTCGCACCTTTCTTCGTCGTCATTATTATTGTTGTTATAAATTATCATTATCAGCATTATTGTTGCTTATTGTTTATCAATTGAAGAGTTATTAATGAGCCAGTATTGCGAATGACTAATACATCCATAATTTTAAATCACATTAATTGACTTGGTCTGTATAGGGAATATTAGCGCAGATGGGAAGCAAAATTTTATTAGCTACGTATTAGTTATATACTGGCGAATTAGCTCTTGGCAAAACCGACAACCTCCATGCTAATTGCATCGCGCAATTACCAATAACTCGCTACATCGACCAAAAAAGCCAATACATTTGCAAGCTGTGTGAATTATCAATGGGCTGTTTTATTACTTTGTCGTCAACTTTATTAATTTGCCGCTAATTATAAGTATACATTAATAATTGCATGCACTTTCGAAGCCGGGCATTCGCATTATAAGCGGCCCACTTCTAATCGATATAGATTTGCTAATCAAACCCAACTCCATCGCGAGCATTAATTTAACCAAGAGCCGCTTACCCATCTGTATTGCGTCGCCGCGAAAAGAAAAAACGGGCCCAAAAAAAGAGGCCGATAGAAGCCAAGTTGAGAGAGAGAGAGCCAGCTTCTTTAATTAAAGCTGACTGTATTTGCCCGCAACATATTTTCACAGCCGCGCCATCGAGCATTATAATTGCTGGTGTCTTGTATTTTTCACGCTCCCGTGAATCGCTCTAATTGCTAGAGCAAGAGAGAGAGGCGCTTTTGCACCTGATTACGGTCGGGTGGGCGGGCCGAGCTTAGTTTGTCCGTCTGCGAGGCTTGTAATCTTGCGAGGCGGCATTTCTCAAAGTTTATTGCCGCGCTAAGCGAAGACGCCCAATTGGCTTGCATACACGCGCGCTTCGCCCTTCTGCCCAAGATGTCGGTGGGGCGGGTTGGTGGCGGAGGGGGCGGTGGTGGTAGGGAGAGAGAGAGAAGGCGGGGGCATACGTGCGGAGGAAGTAGTGCCGTAGCCGCAGCCTCCGACGCGATAAACTTCCTTTTATCGTTATTGCATTAGCTCGGTGACAAAGGAGGGGGGCGCGCCCGGCTGCGATAACCGAGCCGCGAGGGTGGGGGGTGGGGGGGGCGAGAGACACTGCCGGCGATGGGAGTAAAACTGATAGGGTTGCTTAGCTTGCTAATCCCAGCAACGGCTGCACTCGAAGCATCCATCGCGTCATTCTTTATTGCGCGGTCGGCGGAACGGATTCACTCGCGGCTCTTCATTTTTCATTTCACTCCTGTTGATTCGCCGAGGGTGGTTAGCAGCAGCTCCGCCAACTCTCGCAGGAGGTGTTGGCACGGACATTACCTACGGCTCGGGCATCAACAGGAATTAAGAGCCGGGTAATACATTTTCCGGGAGATTGTATAGAATTAAGCTGCCAAATTGGCCGGCGACGCTACTTTGTATTAAGGCTGTTGAGGACGAAATGCCGAGTGTGCGAGGGGGCGGGGGGGAGGGAGCGGGGGGCGTTATTTATGTAATTTCGCTGTTTCTCCTATTATTATTTCACTATTATCGCAAGTTGAATCTAAAGAAATGCACAGTGAAGCGAGTCGATGATGCTGCATTAATCGACTGCGGGTTTTGTCTTATGAATTGTTCTACGTTAAAAAGCATTAGAGCCAAGTATTCCGATTCGTTATTAATGAAATCCACTTAAGTTTGCGAGCGTAAGAATCTTAGTTTCAACTAAGGCGTTTATCAATTGCTTTCGTTTTATTTCAACAAGACATTGACTCAATAATACCAATAATTAATTTACTATTGAACAAATAGCTCGATTTCGAATCTTTATGACCTTCTACGTGATACTGATTATAAATCTGAATGCGTATTGTTTAATAATTAAAATATGCATAAAAATTAGGATGAAAAGACAAACGATGTTTCACTCTTGGCGCTTGTGAATATATTTTACAATTACGACGTTTATTGCTTAAATTTGTCTACAATAAGGACACGTAAATATTAATATTAGCGACGTTAAAATATAATATTGTACGAAAGGGAAGATAAATCGGACTTTTGCCTAATTTGCTTATGTTTGAGTTTTAAAAAGAAAATTATTTAAGTAGTAAGAAAAGTAGTGTAAATAATAATCAATGTATTAATCCACGATACGAGCAACTAATATTATTTGAATAATCGTAGTATATAATGTTATTGATCGATTGGCATATTAACTATCTGACGCACTGTCATTAGCATTTCATATAAATTCTATAATATTCATGTTATGGAGGTCTTTTAATAAATATGTTATACGTTTATTATTTGAAAATTTTCTATTATGTATTGCGAATTCATTAAACGCTCTCAATGCACAAATTTATCATTTTTCACAATTGCATTATCTAAATTTGTATGGGAGTGCTAATTGCAACACGAATGACGTTGTTTGTATTAAATAATTTATTTTAAATTAATATCGCTGTGTATATATTTGGTGATTACGAAGCGAAATTTGCAATATAAAATTACTCGATTTCACATTATTTTATGCTAATAATTATCCGCGATATATCTCGTATAATAATAAAGACATGCAAAAATAAAAGAAAGAAATTTATGTTTCGAATAAATCTTTTAATAAAAAGAGCCTGCGATATTAAGGATTTATTAGATTCTGTTATAAGCATAAAGTGACGTCTTGTACATTAAGAGCAATTATTTGATAAGTCTTTTTCATATGAAAATATTGTATGTCGTATGTCTTTTAATATGGAAAATAGCTTATTATCTACGATATAATATAGGAAATTTAATGAGATATTGATAAGCACTGATTGCAATTTAATTGTTACTTACTATATTGCACATTAAAATGTATTGTATTAATTATATACATTATTAATATTATATTGTAAAAAATGAAGAAATACGATCAATAATTAGTAGCGATACTTTAAAAATTAACGATTGTTTAGATGGATTTTTTTAATAGACAATTAGCTAATTAATAATGAATAGACAATTAGCTAATTAATAATAAATAGAGTGTAGCTAGTATGAAACAAATTGTCAAAATATTGTTCTCGTATACGTAAAAGAAAACTAAACTCTTATAAATAATTCTTAATATTTAAGCGACAAATTATGATTATTATTATGTTCATTATACTTTGGATTGAACAGTATAAAGCATTTCAATTTCCATCGAATTACGTGTATTATAATAGGGAATTACAAAAATTTATTCTTACTTACAAAATTGACTTGAGCAACGTTTCATTCTCCAATTTAATTCCCATCGTTTGTATGTCTTAAGTGCATTTCGAACAATGAAATTTCAGCTGTAGAAATTCATAAGGATTATTAAATTTTTTGTTTACGTTAATAATGGCCAAGTTACATTTTCATTCTGGCAACACTAGCAGAAATTAAATATTCAGAGCATTTGTAAGGAGAAGTGCAAAAAACTGCAGTACTCTGAGCCTAAAAGAGCGCGAAAAACAAAAGTTATTCAGCAGCCTGGCTTTGGCAATGCAGCCAATGTAATGCAATAAAAAAATTAATGCACATTAAGAGGATAAAGAGCGAGTTTAATTAGAATGCAAAGATTTTAATTTTCATTAAACAACAATCTGTGAGACATTGATAATAGCATTGAGATATATAATGAAAAGTTATTGTTGGTTATTGCAATTGTAGTGCTCGTAATAAAGTCTTATAATAGCATTATTGTAATAAAAGCAATTAAGAGTTCCTCATTATATAGACATTTGTAGAGAAATTAACATGTTTCATTTATATAAATACTATTTAATTTCGATTCTGGGATATGAATTTTGTCGCTAGAATAGCGTCAATAGATGAAACTTTGTTATAAATGAAATTCATTTGAGGAACACGGGACTGTAAAAATATTCGATCTTTCAGCTTTGTTAAATATAACGTTAGAAATTAGCATAAAAGAATTTTACGAGTATCGTTGGATTTGCCAAACTATAATAGAGTCGAGGCTTATCTGGCAAATATAAAAGACACTCCTATAATGATAAAAGTTGAGTAAAAATTTTGCGAAATATGAATTGCCAAACTCTGTTGAAACTAATAACCATTTAATTATAGTCTTACATAACAATTAGCTTTATGAAATTGTAAGGCAGCCACATTTTGTGTGCCGTCAAGTGTTTAATTGTTCGTTAAAAAAAAAATTCTCTGAATTATAGAGAAAACAATTATTGCCGTGGTGAACTGGATCACGAATCACGAGACACTGCATGCTCGGGCATCTCTCTCTCAATTGCTTGCATCTAGAATGCTATACACGAGGCGGCGGAAATTTCATTACAGACATCTATTATGGGGCTGGTGACTCGCTTTTTGATCTCATAACTTAGTGTAAGCCGCATGTGTCACCAAAGAATACAAATCGAGCGTAAATGTTGAACAGGGTTGATGTACCCGAGTAAGATCACCGACATGCATTTGTATCGATCACTGGACAGTCGACCATACACTGCACTTTATTTCCCCGGAATCATAGATAACGCCATGATGAACCGGAAACAATGATTTCTGATCTAGAGAGGCAATACCTGCGCGTGACATTTGGCCGTTAAAGGTACATTGTGTAAAGATACAAAGGAGAAGGCGTAGATTGGCTTTGCTAGTGATTAATATGTTGCCAGACAATGTGGATGCCTCTACAGTGAACCAATTAAAGTGCACGGGATTATTATTATTAAACTCGAACTATTCAAAATTCCTTAAAATATTAGTCGCGTGACTTTATAAGTATTTATTGCAAAAGTTTTCTATATAACTGCCGATATATATATATGTGTTTGTGCACCTTTCGATGATAAAATCAATGTAACTGTATAATACAATAAGCAAAAATATAAAAAATAAACAAACACACATACAAACACAATTCTAATATGGCATTGTATTTTTATGATTTTACGAATGCATTTTGAATCTGTTTTAAAAATATTTCTTAAATAATGGTAAATAATTGTTTTAAAAATAATATATAATATGCGTGTATTTAAATGAAAAATAAACATCTGATAAATTGCCTCGAACTGATGTTCAATCAACATTCAACGTAATTTAAAATTTGCACACTTACAAGCTTTAAAAGAGTTATGTAAGGTAATTAATAAAAAAATTTACAACAAGAGACTTTCTTGCAACATACAAGCCTTATACTAACAATTTTTCTATAAATTATCAGGCTTTACAAAAGTGCAATGAATGCATGATTATATTTTATAGTGAATAGCGACTATTTTACTTTTTCACGTAATATTTTTTCATAGATTTTCTCGATGTTTACTAGCTTAGTTTTTAAAAATCAACAATTTACTTTTCTTTCACTTCTCGTGGAAAATGACAGAACCCTACCATTTTATTATATTACAAACTAATTATCCTGTTCGAAAATTACAGACAATAAGAATAAATATTGTATACCGAGTCATTGGCCTTTATATCCAGTCAATAATAATAAATATGAAATTATTGATAATCAAAAGAGCAATTAATAGAAGCGACAAACGACTACTATAATGACAAAATGCTTGCTTACAACACACAATAATACACGCTGAGTAGATATTAGTAGATAGAGAGTCAATATTAAATATTGAATTTAATCGTAGCCTCCTAATTCCCAAGCCAGTCAACTGTTCAGGAAGCAGATACAGGCGTATCAGAATCCTTCATAAGCAAGTAATTCGCCAAGAAAAATGACCTTTCAAAAAGTGAGAACTACACACCGATGCAAATGCAGCCACGCGATTCATTGAAACTCGTGCCCCGCGCATACGTAACTTGAAATGTTCTGAAAACTTTGAATGCCGAGAGGCCGAATGGCAGAGACACGCTGGAAATGGAGAATAAAGGGAGATGACGAGCCAAACAAAGATGATCACTTGGGAGATTTATTTGTCGGAGTTCTGGGTGACGGGGGTGTGGGGCGGTGGCGGTGGCGGCGGCAGCGGTGACGGTGGCTGCGGTGGCCGGGGAGGAGGGGGGCGTCCGGATATTTTGCACGGGTAATGAAAGTGACGACGAGTGTTCTTTACGAGGCGTAAGAGCCACTGGCTCGTCCGTATTTACACAAAGTTACGCGAGGGACGCAAACTCTTTGCAGCTCGCATAAATCATGCAATTCGATTGCCTCCAATACTGCAATGGAGGCCTTTTAATTCGCTTTCGTTGCGAGGATTAACACGGTTATTGCGTGGGGGGCGCGTGCTACAAAATTTTATAGTGTTGGTCATTTGGGGTAGAAAGGTTTTGCAGTTAATGTCAGGTGATTTCGTTAGAAGTATTTGGGCATATTTTAAAAGTGAAGTGATGCATGTGAAGCAGTTTTTCACCTGGAAGCCTTGCAGTGAAAGCCTGACAAAATTATTAAATGTAAATAATTTATAGGGGGAATTGGAATTCGATCATAAGTTTATAATCCCGAGGCTAACCGTAAAGAGAAAATAATAGCGTTTATTCGAGAAGAAAAGATAAATATGAGGAAAGAAACTTTGAAAATAAGGAGAATGCACACTAAAATAACATGTTTTTCCGAGACGCAGAAAATGTCCATCCACCACGTTGTGTGCCTATATACATATATATATACATACATATATATATAATACATGTTTTCTTTGATATACTATTAGTTGGATAAACGACGTTTTCTCTCTCCAGAATAAAACAACCTGGTAAAAAGAAAAAAAATAAATAAATTCGCATATCGAAGATCAAGCAAGTAGCTGCAGCTTATGTGTATAAATCATCAATTAGGCAATAACAGAAAAACTACATAAGAGTCGCGTGTGTGTGTGTATAAATATGCAATAACGGACAATTTGTCATAACGAAGAAATCATTTCGTTTTATTCGACTCGGACAACACTAAATGATAAACGACTCGGCACCATTCGCATGCAAATTCCGTCGAGCTAATAAAGACATGCTAAATACTTTTCAAGTACTGCATAACAGCCTGTAAACAAGCACGAAAAAATAAAAGAATAAGAGAGAGAGAGGGAGAGATGCAAAATGACCGCTTCCCTATACATTAAAACAATGCAAATCAACTATGTGCACATGGTCTCAAACAATCAAAATGGAGCTACAAATTTATCCCGACTGCTCTTCACGAGAATTTAAAAACGAAGAAGCAAATATCGAAGAAAATTCCCTCACTCCTTCTTCTACCTGCCTGTCTTTCTCCCACCCACTCTCCCTCTCTCTCTCTCCCTCTCTCTGCTTGAGGAATTGCTGTCGGTACGCTTCGTTGTAAGCACCATTCCACTACTAAAAACTCGGCTGTATTTTACCTCTCTCTCTCTCTCTCTCACTCTCTCGCAAGCTTTTTCTCACGCTAGTATTTCCACTCTTTTAGCTCATTCGACAATTATTTTTCGGAAATCCTACATTTTTCCACTGATGTATATTTCTCCTTTGCACAATAACTCCCAAACTAACTATATATTTGCATTTGTTATTGTAGCTTCACAAAATTATAATTAAATTTGTCATTTTTTTTTTCAACTGCTATTGCGGGCTAATTGGCTACCACGATTTATATTTCTGGTTAATATTTATGTTATTTAAAAATAGCGATGGAACGTTGAAATTACTTCACGTTGAGAAATTAATTTTTTTTTCTCGAGAAAAGTGAAAAGTATGCTCGGTCGCAATAAATTTCAATAAATTACAATAAAACTCAATAACATTAAAAGTAATTTCTACTTCAAATAAGTATCTAGTAAAATAATATAAATTATATTTAATGAAAAATAATTTTCTTACATTTATTTGAATTTAACCTAATTCTTGTAGATTAATCAATTTTTTATTAATTTTTCTGAAGTTCTTGAGTAGATAATTTAGTTGCCTATCGCTGATTTAAATAGCTAGAACTTGTCTAAATATCACTGCGTTCGCCATTAATTCAGTTGATTCGCGTGTGTGCATAGTTAAAAATTATGAACAATTAATGTTCCTTGAAATTTATAAAATTCTATATAAAAATTATATAAAAATATAAATAGGGAAGAACAAATAAATCGGGCAAGTTAAGGCGTTGATAAGATTCAACGGTAATTTTAATGAGAACACTCCCCTTATACGAGGCCGCATTTTTAATCCTGAAAAGTTAATCTTGTATAACGCGTAATGGGACATTTTATATATCAATAGATTATCTTAATAATTATCTTAATAAATGAGAATTGATAATTTTTTAGCTGTGATATCGGAAGCTTGGAAAAGAGTAAAATTCTTTACGAGCCTCGTCGCCATAATGAACAATTATTTGATAATAATATGACAATTAAAAAGTAATATTGTAAAAATTTTCAATATAAAATAGCTGCAATATAATTGCCCTTCAACAATTTTCGATTTCCCTCACCGTACAACGTTTTTCAAATTAGTTTGCTCGCATTCGTTCGTAAACAATTTTACATTGACAATATTAGCCATTATACTCAAGGCCCCGAATATCAAATGTCTATTCATAATACAAACGACAACATTACTTAATAATAATTATTATTATTTATTTCCCAGCTCTACGTGCACTTGCAATATCTCGGTACAACTTATTTTTAAATACAACTTATTATTAAATTTTGCCGCTATTATAACGAAATATTATCGCGCGCGCGCGCGCGCGCACAGCCAAACTTAAATATCAAAATGTACTCCTATCAAAATATACGGATTACCATCTGTTATTAAAATGGCGCGCAATTTACATAGAAATTAATCATAACTTATTACAGGCTGAGATCCGACTGATGGAGCGACCACTTATCGGATAAGAAAATTCTTCCATATAATTCATTAAACTCGACATTACGTGTAGATTCGCCCGATACATGCGCGCGCGCGCCCAGCCTGAATTGCACATTATGTCACAAGCCCAATCGCACACCTGGGACTGATCTCGATCTTCATAACTCACCTAATTTGATAGAAAAAGAAGGGAAAAGGATGTGAGGCACTCGATCCCCGGGCGATCCCGCAGCTCGGCTACCTCGTCCTTCCCTCGGCTTTCCCTATCTCGTGCGCGGCATCGTCTCGCGTGCGATGACTCGGAATTCTTTCCCTCGACCTCGGCCGCGATAATACATTCCCTCGATTATTCGACGTCATCGGCGTCGCCATCAACCTCCTCGTCGCGCGATAAAAGCCGCCCGAGCTTTCGTGCCAAATGGCAATGCTGTGCCAGGAGCCGCTGCTCCTCAGTCTCTGCCCTTTGACGTCGAGAGCCGCTCCCGCTCTCTCCCACTCTCTCTCTCCCGCTCTCTCTCTCCCGATCTCTCTCTCGCAAGCCTTTTGCCTACGTCGTAGATGTCGAGCGAGAGAAATGCAATTTTTATTACGGCCTGGCGGTTAAGGCGAGTGTTCTCGGTCTAGGATTAAGGTGGTCCCGTTTCATGGGCCTGCGCTGGAGAAATTAGGACGGCCCAAACTACGAAATTCAATGGATTTTAACGAAGCTTACTACGAGAGAGAGAGAGAGATGGCCAACAAATGCTCGCTCCGACAATTTGCTTTTTGGAATAGAGTTTTTCGATCGAAGCGCAAAGCCTTCGGAGCGAATGCCATTACCACTGATAGGCAGCTGCAAATTGCGCTTTCGCAAGCTGTAAAAAGGATCGCAGACATCGATAAGATCAATCGGGCGAGTACAAATTATTGTCAACCTGGCGGTATTTTCATTCCCCGCCCCTCCCTAATCAATCGCGCATTTAATAGTCGCGAATCTCGACTTTAAACTCAAAGATACTGCCAATAATATGGATTTTTACGTATTGGCGGGGCGATAAAAGCTTCGTGGCGAAGCGTAAAGTAATGCAAATTTATGATTACAAGTCGCGAAATTACAAGAACTTTGTGAACCTTACATTATGCAGAATCACCTGTTCAGAATTACATGCTTTTCATTTGCCTTGATATGCTTACGCTTCACATATTCCGTCACTATTACTTCGAAATCCAGGGAGTTAGTTGAGTTGGTGATAAAAAGTCTTGACGATAAAATTATAAACTTTTAACGTGAGCTTATGAATTGAAAGGAAATTTTCTTGGGTAATAGAGCATCAGCTATTTACCTATCAACAGTACAGACGCTGGCAAGTTTCAACATAATTTTCACGACGTAAAATCATTGAGTAATTATTTTGTTCCGGAATGTCGAATTTCAATTTCCGTTGTTCGTATAAATGATTTCTCAAAGCAGTATCAAAGTGATCATATATTTGTGGATTTAATAAAAGTTTTGGTGCTAATTTATCTACGTCTGCCACGATCAAGCAGCGAATTAATTATTCTTACGTCTCGAAATACGAGATAATTATCCAACACTAAACGAGTGCTTCAAGCCGAAATCACGTTATTTCATCCGCAATATTTATCGAAACGAGGAATAATTTTGACCAAAGCTCGTTACATTTATAATATCTTGAGAGATGCTTATTCATGCACTTGGCCGAACCTCCCTGTCACGTGTAATAATATTGCGACTGAAAATCTAACGTCATTTATTCATTGGTGAGAATTTAGGGAAAAAATCCAGCCAGCACAAGTCAAGAAGTCATGACTTGGTGTAGCATTAACAATAATGAAGTGCTGCACTAATAAAGTCGAAATTTTCATTCCATGAATTTTAATTTAACGCTGATTTCGCGAAAAATCAATTCTCCGAAGCCTTTCGTCGTACTCCCCCCCCCACCCCTCCCCTCCCCCCAAGCACCACCTGGCAAACTTTTATCTCCCGTCTCTATTATCTCACTTCTTTTTCAGCATCGCTCGCTCCTCTCTCCCCCTCCCCCCCACCGCTGCCTCACCCCTAATACCCCAACCGCCAAATCCTCTTGTCACTCTATTCAACTTCCCTCCGTTTCCTTGCCATCCCCCTTCTGTTCTCCTCCCGGCTGCATCTACGCGCCCTCACTTCGCCTCAGCCACCTCGCACTTGGCCTCGAATAAAAGAACTCGACTGCAGTGGCAGAAAGGAGCGCAGGAAGCCCCGCGCGCGAAAGTAGCGTCGCTCGCGCTGATTGCGCGACAACTTATTTTATTCGCGCAGGCTTAATGGGTGCGCGACACGCCAGAATAAAGCCACGAAAGCCGACTCGACCTCAATCCTTTGGCCGCGCAACTTGCCGCCCTTTCCACCCCCCGGCTCTTTCCCTTCTTTCCCTTACATCGCTGACAGGCATTTTTCACCAGCCCCCCCCGCCCGCCACTTTTTTCACCTTCTTTCTTGAAAACGCCTTTCTTCCAAGTCCCCTTCGACTGGACGGGCGCAACCTACATTCCGCGGCATTTCCAATCCAGGAACACTCTGGCCCAACGCCCTTAACGGGGCGAGAAATAACGGGGCCTATAAAATAAAGCTCGGGAGAGTATCTGCAGTGGCAGTGTGTGTGTGTTGCCGGGGGGTTGCGTTGAAAGGATATTGCTAAAGAAAATATTGCTCGGCGGCTGGTTGCTACGAGGCAGTTTGCGAGGAATACCTCGTGCGAGATTGCAGGATTTTTCCGACTTTAAAGTCGCGCTGTCTCCGCAAAGTCCTCGCCAAGTTCTCGAGGCTAGTTGTGCTCGTATTGTCGCGCGCTCCCTTCTTAAATGGAAAATTCTCAATGAGCTTAATCCTGGCAGATCTAATATCGGACGAATGGAGAGTAGACTACTGGGCAAATCGGACACGAGAGTCGTCATTAATATTATGACGTTGGATTCTGTGACATGTAAAATTCATCGAACGCCACGTGATTTTATTTTATACAACGAGACTCAATTGTGAATAATTCACAAAGTATAAGGTAGAAAAGCAGAGTTTTAAGCTGGCATCGATCGAAATATAATCTCGGCGATTAATTGCACGAGTAGTGGTGTTTGAAATGCGAGTGACGCATATTGTTCACGTATTGTTCATTTTGTTGGTTTAAGCTGGACGAATAAATTGCGTGGGAAGCGAAGGAAGCTATCATTGGAGTTGGATTTTGCGTTTGCACCTTTGTAAGCGCTTTAACGAATCAAAGAATCAAAGCGGAAGTGAAGACTTCACATCGTTGCCAAAAGTTTGTCGGGAGAAAGCATCGTTGAGGGCCGGCCAGTTAATTTCCCATAATAACGAAAAGCATTGAGGGCACTCAAAGGCCCATCAAGCTCGCAGCCAAGCCCAGAAAAACAAGCGAGAACGATTTCACGTCATCGCTCCCATCACCCGGCTCATTCGCTCTTCCCGAAATCCGTTTGCGCAATCAATTGCAAAATTACAAACAATTGTCTCAATTAGCCGGAGATGGTACCGGGGAGGGGGAATCTTTGCGCGCGACCTCTCGGCAGCACCGGAGACGCGGCCGCGCGAGACCATCGGAGGGCGACGGCTGGGGCCGAGAAAGAAAACGGCCGCTTTTTTTAATTAAAGTTTGTAGCTGAAGGGCTGGAGCTTGGAGCAAGTGATCGAGCTCCCGGGAGAGATAAAGTCGCGATGGAGAGAGCGAAGAGGAGTGTGGAGGGCGATAGATGCGCAGACGAAACTGGAGCGCCGAGAGGGAACGTATGATAGGAAGTAATGATCCTCTTGAAACAACGCGGCAGTTGCTGAAAAGATCGCTATTGAAGATCCGTAAAATAAGATTCCTCTTTGTATTTACGTCCATTGTTCTTCGAATTAATTACTTTGAGCGTCAAAAGCAAATCATTAATAATTTATCTGTCCCTCATGCTCGCTACATTGGGGGTCCTTTATAAGTTTATAATTTACAGAATTACTATTTATTGTGGATATATTACATTGCGATATCTCGCCTTTCCTCATGAGATTCCGTGTTTTTCGCGATAGGCGTAGCTTCGTTATAATCTTTATCTTGCTTATCATTGATTATCCAGTGCGTGCAATAACCGCTGCAATCGCAATCGGCGCTTGATTATTGCAATTGTTAATGATTGGAATTTTTTGCAATGACACTTAATTTTGCGAATTGTAAATTGGAGGGCCGTTTTATAATGCAGCGACGGCACACGCCAATCCCATTTGCCTCGCCGACGTCTCCTTCGCGGCACATTTTCATTAGAGCAAAAGACACTATGAAGTAGCCACGCGTACAAGGTCACAGGGGCGCTTCACTTCTTAAATTTTCCGGACAATAAAGCGCTTTTTAGTTTTTCACTGTGAAGACTTTGAAGAGGGAAGCAGCGCGGAAGGCGTGTACAACTTGGGCGTAGAGTTAAATTAAAGTGAGCAGAGAGAGAGAGAGAGAGAGTAAAGAAGGCGTCCCATTGTGTTGATATGTTAAGGATAAATGGGAAATTGAGCCGAGAGGTGGTGGAAGTAGGTTAAGCAGCGATGAAGTTTCGAAGGCGTCCTAATATAAAGATCAGGGGATTATTGTGTCGGGCGAGGTGAGACCAAGGAAAAATACAGTATGCGATCGCAAGGGAAGTAAGTAGTCGGAATATTCTCGAGAGGTCGAAAGGCAGGGAGCGACGACGTCCGCATACGCTCCATAAAATATGTAAGTCGTCCAAAGTTCTGCAAAACGCCTACTTGAAATTCCTCAGCCTGCCGATTAAGGGTAGTTGGAGGAGCGGGAGGCGAGAGCAGGAATAGATAAAGAGAGGGAAGACAGAGGGCATAAAGTGGGGGGGGGGAGAGAAGCCCGATACGCGGCGACGACGACGTGGCCTTAGCCTTTTCACGCCGCGTCAGAAGGAAAATTCATATATTTAATAGAAGAGCGCTTCCCCTATTGTTGGGAAGGGCTCGCGGGGAGGGGGGGGGGCTCCTTCTTGCCCTGGTTTTATTTTTATTTCCCGTCGTCTGGCTCATTGTTCGCCGATGGATCTCCTTTCAGGAACGCTGTGTACGTGTGTGCGAATGGGAGACGCTCCCCGAGACGTTAAATTTATGCTGGAATTTCCTTGGAATGCTTTGGCAAAACAATATTGTTGATGAAAATGGTCGTCGACGCATTTTATGGCGGAGCTTGAATTCGCTCAGCATTCTTTTCGCTAATTATTTCGCTAACATTCTATTTATTATGTATTCTGGCGCGCGGGCAAGTTAATCTAGCGCATAAAGTGAATATCTGTGATTTTACTTTTCTTCCCCACCACTCGCGCATACGCAACCACGTAGATCCACGCAACAATGCGAGCAACAAATTGCAATGGTTAATATAAGAACTATCAACAAGATTAATCCCGTATTAATGTACCGCTTATAACAATTATTCTTGTTGCTCCTTCGTTTATACTTTTTTCCTTCCATCCTCCCTCCTTTCCCTTTTTCCTTCTTTCCCTCCTTTCCCTCCTTTCCTCCCACCCTTCCTTATACCCACCCCCCTTCCTTCCTTCCTTCCGTCCTTCCTTCCTTCCTTCCTTCCTTCCTACCTCCCTCCCTTCCTTCCTACCTCCCTCCCTTCCTTCCTTCCTTCCTTTCTCGCCCACCCCCGCCCGTTTTACTGACTTTCCAACCTTCTTCGTTCTTTAAATCTTTTAAGTTTCGAGAAAAGATCATAAAAATTGTATGTTTAAATTCCTTAACATTCCGAGCTCTGCTCCATGCGGATTAGACTCTTACTGTGACAAATCTCAGTCATGCAACTGACGCATAACTTAACTAAAGCTTTGATATAAAACAACGATATGCATAGTAAGTTACAATAAATCAAATTGGAAATAATGTTGCTCGGATGAAGTAAGTAGTTGATAAATCGTCTGCTTGTTATAGAAACAGTCGCATTTAAGTACAATGCTAGTCTGATACGAACAATGAAATCTTTTTGTTTATCAATTTTAATGCCTTATCAATATAAAATATATATATATAGCGTCATATACGGTATGATATTGCCATAATACATGACTGTTATTATGATATGCTTTTTATAATGTTAAAACAAATGGAAATTTCGTTGCAAATTAACAGTACCATTTTCCATTATACGGATTACCACGTAATAAAATTATTCGTTCTCCAATGGTAATTGTAGAAAGAGAAAAGCTTTAATACACAGTTATAGTTTAAAGATTTAAAAATTTTCACTAAATTGTGCATTATTAATATTAATTTCCACGAGCAATGTTTTCGAAATAATCCTCATTTCGAAGACGCTCATCAATGTATTCGGAATTAAAAACTCAAATATGTGATATCCCAAAGCCATTGGAATAATGCTGATTGATTTTTCCAATTACGCTAAATTACCATCAATTTTAAATGCCTATGCACACAAGCGTTTGAATAATCAATCAAATTTAAATTCAAATCGATTTGATTGGCAAAGAGAATATTTACAATAAAAAGAATAAGGATAACAGAGTCTTGGAGGAATGCAAAGCTCGGAGAAAAGCTGCGTCGCGAGCGATAATGTGGTGCTTAAAATGCAAATGTTGGCTCTGGCAAATAAAACAGTCAATCAGAATCAGCTGGCGGTATCATCATTATTGGGTGAAAATGAGAGAGCAGAGTTTGAAATGGCGGTGGCAATGAGTGTGTGTGTGTACGCACTGCTGCAATATCGAATTAGAGCATTCCAGCTGTTTTGAAGCGTTAGCATCGCTATTGATCCTCCACTGCCATTAATTTCGCTAATGGTCGCTTTGCTAATCAATGGAAGAGCCTCGAGTCTCCCAGGGACCTCGGGACTCTATCCAAGTGTATGCATGCACGCATGTAAATGTATTCGTGTACTCATTCGATATCTCTCCGCTGATAGTATATTCAATGTACAGGCGCAAACGCCCATCCTTGCCACCCTCGCACCTTACTTTCCCTCCTCCTCCAACTCCAACTCCACCGTCTCCCTCCCCCCTCTCTCTGTCTCTCTCTCTCACGCCCGACCGACGTTATACCTGGAATTTTGAAAAATAATTTTTATCCCCCGCTCGCAGTGGCCTTTCCTACGCTTCCAAATATTTGCCCACTCTATTCCTTCAATATCACTAATTACCTAATTAATTGCTTCAGCCTATTTTGTGAGCCTCATTTGTAAACCCCCCCTGCCTCTTAAATCACCAATGGACGCTTATTTATTGGAGCACAAATATTATTTATCAAAAATTCGGAATATCTCGCGAAATTTCCGTCGATATTAAGTGTGGAATTTTAAGTTTATATGGTCAAACAGGTTCAAAATATCACTTCCACTTATTTATATGCAAATGCACATCTATTTGACGCAATTTCAATAATTCTAGGGTACAAAATACGCATACATTATTGGAAATTTTTCATAATAACCAAGTGCCACGCTCGTGCACGGACTTTACAGTTGGATTATATTACTTTTTTTCTCTCTCGCGGATTAACTTTTAAATGGTCGATGATTGTACCGTAAGTTTCCGATACGAGTAAACGTACCGTGAAATACCAACTGATAATGCGCACTTTTACCAACATCAAGATACTGTTACATTTCGGCTCGTTAATCCCGTTCGCTGAAAACCCAAGCTTCACAGGGCACGAGCAGCACACATTGTCATCGTTATTCTCATAATTATTTATCATTATTAATCGTATCAATCATCTGGCGTGCCAATGGCAGGGCCCTCGGGTTCCTCAAAAATCTCCAGGAAACACGGTGCCAGCGGGGCCCTCTTCTCGCCATCCCCGACAACTCGGACGCACAAACTCGGGCCAACTGCAACCGAGTCTCACGATCGCAAGCTGCACCCGCCGGGTGCAACTTAACCTCCGGGCGACCATCATCCCCCAGCTTCGGCGACGCGAATGCAAAGCTCGAGACGCTCCTTAAACGGACATTGGCCAATAAGTTCGGGGTCCCTCCCGGGCAGACATTGGGCGCGCCATATTCTTTCCATGGGGGGGCTGGGGGCTCCCCAAGCCCCCCCGAGCAAGCCGAGTAAGAATAATTGCCCTCGGCCAATCCCTCCCAACTCCTCTAACCCTCGGCGGCACCTCTCACTCCCTCGCCGTAAACGTCGTCACCTCCCGCGTAAACTTGACCGCCCGCCGATCGCCGGCCAAGCCGCAGCAGTTGATTTCTGTTTGCACGGGCGCTCGTCCGCTGGAGGCAACTATTGCGCAAAGCCGGCGAGTTATGCGCGGCATTCTCTTGGATAAGGGGCTGTGTGTATTTGGTATGCGCGGTCTGGCCTCTCTTCAAAATTTCCGGCGCTCGCTGCGAGCAAGCAAGAGACGGCCGACGTTAAATCATCGCCGGCCGAGTCGCTCCCACTAATCCATTAATTAAAGCGCTCTTGATGCGCGTGGAACGGGATTTAATAAAGAGTGTGGGATATATGTCGTCGATCGCTATATTGGAAATTCAATTTGGAAGTGCCATTAAGTGCGTCGTTGTGTTTGTGATTTGGATCGGTGTGTTGGCGGATTAAGCTGGCCGAAGGCTAAAGGGCGACACTGCACACGCCAACTCGCCATCGGCCGACTTCCGTGTTATTTAAGTGTCCCGGCATATTGCCTCCTCCGCAAAAGCTGCATTTACAATTTTGTCTCCCTTAATTAAAAAGGTTGTATTAGTTATGGGCTCTATTAGCCCGGTGGACATTTTGGCGATGAGGTTGGAAGCTGTCATTAAATACTCATCCATCGCTCAATTCCTTATCTAATAATAGGCAAATTAAAAGTACTCGCAATCATAGTTTTTTTAATTAATGTTGCATTTAGGAGCATTGGCCGGGATGAAATTATCAATTAGTAAACGATCATTTAGTAACCGAGACGTTGAGTCTTTTAATCGACAAATTCTTCGTAAGAAATGAATTTTGGGAGAGTTGTTCTTTGCTTCGGCGCGCGTCCATTTCCTTCCGTAAATAATGATAATCACTCAAGATCAAATAGAGCCAACGATTCTATTTACACTCTTATTCGTAAAGCTGTTTTAGACTTGGAAGCAAATTGTCACTACGCGTATGAAAACAAAATGTAAATAAGAGCGGCTAACAAAACACGAAAATGTCAGTGAAGGTCGAATGAATACGACCTACGCTATGATATGAAAATAATTCACAAGTAAAAGAGTAATGTGAAGCGACAAAGTGTCGGAAACATGAAATATTGTACTGTTTAATAGCCAAACAAGTTTAAACGCGAATACGCTTGAAGATCGAAGCACTTATCCATATAATCTAAAGGATAACCTTAGAATAATCGACTGAAATTTGAAATCAAATTATTCGATTGTAATATTATTACATACGGGTCTCGTTAGCCGTATAATTAATTCCCTTATATCAAATGATATCGGCCTTGTAATTATTCACTCGGCTGAAAGTGATTTTTTGTTTGATAATTAAATTTTAATCCCGTGTGAAATTTCTGTCATCGTCTTATTGGAAAATCAGAGCAGCCAGCACACATGGGAATTTAATTACGCAATAAAGATTATCTCAGATAATAATGTATAATTATATACTGTTTTTTTTTCTTTTTTCTTTATTAAAATCTTTGGCTAACGAGGAACATTAATCGCTTGAATGCAAGCAAAAAGTAATGAATTATCACGAAAACGAGCTTTTCTTGCAATATTATGGGCCCGACTATTTGATCAAAAAGTAAATAAACTTTTACGTTAAATATTCATTAAGAAATTCGTATTGTATCGGGCAAATTCGGTATCGGAAATCGCCTTCCACTGTTACAGCTAACTTTCCGAGCTCATTATTGCTCGGCCATTTAATTTTGTAATGACATTCCTTGTTTTTTGCTGGATGTCAATGTTTACCTCTGAACTGAAAATCCATCATCGATAATTTTTTTATATTACCCTACCGCAAGGAAATCAATTATTTCCATGAATATATCGCTAAAAATGCAAATTAAGCAGAGCTTGAAATGCTATTTGCGGATAAACGGAAACAAAAATACTTTCCTCTTGCTCCAAGGGCTACGGAATAATATACATTTCTACGTAAAGTAAATATTTACCGACTAAAATGCTTTTAAAACACACCGCGAGCATTCCCGTAACCCAAATATATTATAAATATATAGAAATCCTCGGCTAAAGTACCGAAATTCGAAAGAACTGCTTCACTGGCATTCATTTTACGTGCACGCTCGTTGTGAAATACAACCAAACTGAAATGTACAGGCGTGATTATATGGACGGAGCCGGCCATTATTGATATGCCAATATAGAAAAATAGCGGCAAACTTTTATATTAGTGCATAGGTAGTGACAGCTGGATAAATGGAGAGGAACTTCTTGCGCTCGCTCATGTAATTGCTGTAAATTTATAATAACGTGTTGGCCGCTATAGAGGCATCCAAGATCAAATAAACAGAGACACGAAGCAATGGTAAAGAGGAGGATGGGGAGCGAGGGCGCGCGTGGACGTAATGGCCGCTCGCCTTGTAAAGGCGCAACTCTCGCGAGAAAGCAAATAAAGAAGGAGAGAACCTCTTGTAAGTGTCTCTCGCTACCGGTCTGTTGTCGCAGACTTTTTGTGATCCGGTAGCGACGACAACGCGCCTCCACAAATCAATCAATCGGCCAGGAGCGATTCATGGACTGCGACAACACGACGGGAGAAACCAGTTTTTCTCTCAACCCCGCCAAAATCATTTCGCGCATTCATTTCCTCCGTGTCCGCCTCTCACTCTCTCTCTCTCACTCTTCTCCTCCTCCTCTTCGGTTTGTCGCCAGAGACACTCGAACGAAGCCTCCGCGTGCCCTGCCCCCCTCTCTCTTAAGGTAACACACCAACAAGTCATTGTTTAAAAAAGCTACCTCCTCAAACATAAGGTTATCCATCCATTAGTCTTGGATGCCGAGTTTTCTTTCGCGCAACTTTTAATTGTGATTCGCCCGTCGGGAAAAATTGGTTAAAGCAACTCTTAAATGCTCGCAAATTGTTTGCAAATATTTAAAGCAATTTGAAAGATTAACTGTATAACAATGCTTTATTGTATCTTTTGTCTTACAGAAGAACTTGGAACATTTTTAATCTACCTAGAGCCCGTTATCCCTCGCTTAACCCCCCCCCCACCAACCCCCACTCCACCCTGTATCGGCGAGACTCGAAAAATCTTGGAATCTATTAAAGAATCAGTCATTTAATTAAGCTTTAATGGAAAATACAGAATTGGAATCATAATAATTTGTCAGTCATGCTATTTACACACCAAACTGATTACGTTCCGATTAAGAGTGGCTGTGATTTTATTCTATTCAATTGTGCCTCAACGGAAATCAGTACAAATAATCATTCGCGTATAAATCGCAAGCCCCTGTAACTATTATATTACGTTGAGGTTTACCTACACGCCACGCTTTAATTATAAAAATAGTGTAAGCTTGAGTAATGCTTGGCGTGTCGTCGGGTCGGGGAAGGGTGGGGTGGTAGTGGCGGTGGTGGGGTAAGCGGAGATAACTCGGTTTCAAAAAAAAAAAAGTTATTTTAAGATCGACAATCGCAAAATTGATCACTATAAAACCTTATTCTGCGCGACTCGTCAATCGCACTCTCTATAATGCACAACAAAATGACCATCGAGAGTGATATCTCATTGTACAAAAGCCTAATCCCACGAGAGGTGCTTCATTCGTATAATCCTCGTACGCATGCCCATATATCATTTAAATACCATTTTACCGAGACGTAAGTCAATAAAATGAACAATCGTAAAGCGTGACTGGATTTCTTTTAATACTTCTTCTTCGGCTGGCAAGAGGAGGCTACGCTAATCCAGCCGAGCGAATTGTCGAAAATAAAGGACAAAGATAGCGAAAAGTATTAATTTCGAAATTTCTTCGGCCATAAAATTGCTAATTGCTCCGCTTAATTATTATTCGCTGCGACTGATATGGCCCGCGGCCCCGATGATCAGAAGCCTCGGCTTAAGAAGCTACAAGCCCTCGACGTCGCAGCATACGCCGAAAGAAAATAAGTTTCGAATAAAAGCGATGATGCCAAGACTACGCGAGGACTTCCGTCCAACTTAACGAGCGCGGGTGAGATGCCAAAAGGATGCACCTAATGCCATTCACATACACTTATATGCTGCGTGTCTTTCATTATCTCTCGTAGACGTACGCGCATCTTTAACTTTACGACTCCGAGTCTCCGTCTACATCTCTCTCTCTCTCTCTCGAACTTTCCCTACGTATCTGCCGGTTTCTTGCACCGTCGCCGCTCTCCTGCCCAATTAATCGTATCCCTCTCTCTCTCTCTCTCTCACTCACTCCCCCTCTCCCGCTCTCCCCCCCTCACATCTTTTAACTTCAAAGCAATCAAAATTTCAATTCGATCCTTATTTATAGCGCTACAATACTTCACGAGGAAATAAAAATACATCTCCTCCAAATTATCGAATGAAATTAATATTGTTAAGAGCAGCGTAGCTATATATTCCGAGGCTTATTAAAAATGTTTAATATTTTTCCGAATTTAGTGAATTGAATGGGCCATAAATATTGATTTATCGTATTGCGTGAAAATATTTACAATTGTCGAATTATTTATTATACGAGTATAAGCAGAATTTTATCTAAAAAATAATAATAGATCGTCGACTACTAACAGATTCACGCAAATATTTCATTAATAATATCCTCCTCAATAGTATCCGTCAATGAAATTTTTAGAACGTAATAATTGGACTATTAATTTCTATTTAAAAGATTTTTTATTTCATCTCACTTTAGCAATAAACTGAGTTTATAATACGTTACGAAGAGAAAAATTTGTTATCGTTTTCTTTTATTAAATTCATTGTATAGTGGAATTATAAAATTGCTGAAATACCGTTGGAAGCAGCAAAAATTTAGGTATACATAGATTCGTAATCAATTTTATCAATAATTATAAATAACAAAGTGGGATATGCTTTATTTTTCTACTGCTTCAAATTCATATTTCACACACACACACACACATATATGTATATAAAAAATTCATCATGACTCTTGGAAGCTCTGTCGACTATTATAAACTTTAAAAGAGTATTACTAATAAAATAGAAAAAAATTGGTATATCAAATGAATATTATCAACGTCATATTTGCCAGTAAGTCCTACTCTCCTGGATATCTAGAGAATTGCTTTGACCTTTGAGTATAACATTTAAGTAATTTGCCAGAATAACTAATATTAAGTGCCAACTATTGCAGATCTCGAGCATTCCCGAAGATATCGGAGACGACTGGCATGTGTGCGCGAAAATCGAGGAAATCCAATTCCTGGCAAACCTCATTGTGTCGATCAGCAAGACAATGTCTTGTCGACAAAGAACTCGAAACAATTAGAAATCAAGCATAGGATAGCAATTCCGAGGAGAAGTAATGAGAGACTGGAAAGACATTACTAGTTGCACAGATGGAGATGAATCCAGTCGTCATTGGATAAGAAACACGTCGGCAGATAATTCGAATGCATAATCAAATGCAATCGCTACTCTCTCTCTCTCTCTCTCTCTCTCTCTCTCTCTCTCTTCGATTTGATAATCCGAATAAATAAGTATTTTGTCCTCTATTCGGTACTTGATTTATTTATCCGATCCTCGCATATGACTGGAGTTGACTCTATTTCTTGAATTATTGTGATAGCGACGCCTATATATAATGCAGATAATGAAATTCCTTTTGGATTAAATGATATCTAATCGGAATTACGTAACTATCTCAAATCTTTGTTATATTATACATTATTTATAATCGTTATTTGCCAGCAAACTATGAAATACAGAATAAGCCAATAACCGTTTGGTATTGATGGAATTTTTGTGTAAAAGTTCAGCAATATACACTTGTTGTAGATTATAAAGGGTATATGAAAATTCTATAAATAATACGACTGCCCGTGATGCCCGAATAGGTTACAAATATTATTCAATTATTCTACATTCATTGTACAGGCTTAGCTATGATTCACCGTATGATAAAGCAGAAGTTTTATCCATCACGAATCGGAATTGGAAGCGTTGATGTCGCGAGCGCGAGACTCGAAATCTGCAGACTCATTTGCCGTATAATTACAGATACCATTACACATCTAATTAAGTAATAAAACTACCGATAGAAAAACTAAACGCACTGCAATTCGTGCCAATGTATTACCGGTTGAAGGCGAATAGCGTGGATATAATGGTAATGTCAAGTAGTGCTCGTTCACTTTCCTATTAATCCTCGTTAAATTAAATTACATTTCTTAAAACTCAATAAAGGCTCGTTAAATTAGCCAATGAAAGCGCCTAACGGCGAGCCGAAAAATCACGCGGCGCACCGAAAGCACTTTATCGCCCGATAAATTGATAAAGTCAATTAAGCGCCCGGACCCCCGGCCCCCATCCAGCTCCACGATAAAGGAGAAAAAAAGGGAAAAGAGGCGCGCGCGCGCGCCTTATGAGAAAGCTCTAAATCACCGGCGGCACCGTGCCGCCACAATAATTCCCGAACCTCTTCCGAGTCGCACCGCGCGTTGCGCTCTAATAACGCTTTTAAGTACTGACACCCCCCCACCTCCACCCGCGCTCCGTCTCTCTCTCGGTCTCTCGCTCGCCGGCTCGCTCAACCAGTCGTCCGGCCAATCGCCCCGCCGACGCCCACCGCGTATAAATCACGGCCACTTTCGCGATTGGGGCCTACTACGAACGAGCCCACGAGGGTCAAAAATGATGGGTCTGTGGACTGGGGACGAGGGCCGAGCTGAGGTGTGCTGCTGCGCGTTTCCATGATTTTCGATTATTTAGATGCTCGAAATTATTGGTCTGCCGCCGGCCACTCGGCTCCATATTACATTATATTCCAATCATCTTAATAATTGGTTGACTTTAGCCCTGCTTTTTTCGTACTTCCTTTGAAAAACAAACCTCGCGCGGAACGAGAGCACACCTCGCAATAACTAAGGTCATTATGGAGGGACGTGTGCGTGCGTGCGTGCGTGCCTGTTGCCATGAAATACTATCTTTTAGAACTCGAATCAATAGCCGAAATTGTAGTCAAGTATCTTTTGGTGTTGGTTGCTGCCGCTGCTGCTTTGTCAATGTGCATCTGATCGACGAATAAGCCGCATTCTTGCCTAAACTATTTCATCAATGTCCGAGGCGAATATTGTTTATTACATAAAGATAATAAAGTTTGGCAATAAATTTGGCGCGTATGTGGTGCGTTTCGCGAGCAACTATAAAGACAAATATTTCTTCAATCGCATTAAAAATGCCTGCTATTTTCAATATAGACGTGGCATCTGCCGGAAAAGCTTTAATTTTCGAGAAATTATCCGATGGAAAAATAAATATTTCAAATTGCTCTGATAAAAAAATTGCTAAGGATTCTAAAAATTTGGGGAAGAGTATTTGTTGTATATATATTTTTTTTTTACTAAAAGTGGAATATCAGACGGTTGTCCACACGGATATTTTTAAACTATTTAAATATAATTGTTAATTTCGAGGAGCGTAATAACTAAAATTACATAATAGTCACTTGAATGGAAAAAACACTAATTAGACATAAGGAGAGTAAAATATAAGAACGTTATATCAGTGATTTACAATAATATATTTTGACAAAAGTATGGACATGGTGGTGAAGGCATTAAATAGTCCTCTGAAAATTCAAATGTATCTTCTCATTTTGTAGGGAGCAACGTTAACAATTTACCATAACTGTTTATTTTCTTGGGGTTGAAAAAAGTTTAGTTTAGTTTAGTGGATGGAATCGCACACTCACCTCGCGCATCAGCAACCTTTGTGTAAAGGAAAGTTTTACACTGCGAACGCTGCCTACATGTAACGTAACGATTATTTTAAAAACTTCGATGCCCGCGGAAATATTTAAAATAACTGAATTTGATAAATACCTTTGCGCAATGCAGTTATTTTTAAAATATTATAATTTTCGTGCTCTTAATGCCGGATAAAACGGTCTATGTAAACAGACTCCCAAGTGAACCACAGCGAAGGCGATTAAGTTGCCGAGGTACAAAGTCACGAGATAGGCAGGCTTTGTCCGATAAACGCTAAAATCACATTTTTAATAAAAATATGGGCAAACTTACTGTGCGCTGGGGGGGGGCAAAGTTTACAAGTTGTAGCCTCGTGTGGTTTTTCAACCTCGACTCAACTTCGCCAATGAGATCGCGGCGAATTTGACTGGCTTTTTCCACCAACGGATACATAACGTATAAATTTAATTATTTTCATTTTTTTTTTTTGGCACAATATTTCTCAGCTCCTTCCATTAACATGGACTGGTTAAAGCAAATTGCTTCCTCCCCGTATCGCATAAAATCACTTCCTTTGTCAACCACTGATTATACAATATTGGCAAAAAGTCCATGTTAAAATTATGAAAATGAAAATAATTTACCTTCCATCAAAGTGCAACTCCTTACAAACTAACTCTACTCTGCCGATCCGATGGGCGAATGGAAAAATTAAGCAATCGTTACACGACGACGGACTCGCCATTGGGCGCGAGAGCCGAATCCATCGGTAACGGTATTGCAACATTAACATTCCACGGCTAAATCGGACGTTTCCTCGGAAGCAAATTGCACGCACACAATGACGGGTTAAGCCAGCGGGGCCTACGAGCAAGACAACCTCCCGGTGCTCCGTGCGCGTTGTCAAACTCACGAGCACACAAAAAGCAATAGGGCATTGTGCCATGGCCTATGTTGTGCCACTGATGTTGGAAAAAGCCCGGACGTGCACAGCCATCTTCTTACATTATTTCTTAGCCACTTTCAATCATGCGCCGTTGGTTGCACTCCTTACTTTCTTTTGTTTTTATCTCCTAAGCGAGTGTGAAACGCTCTTTGAGAGCATTTTCGTGCCCAGGCTATTAATAATTACGACACGTGTACAGCCATGTAATGACTTCTCGCTCTTTCAATTTTCAACGAACCCTCATTAATTCTGCATTAACTGTCGTAATTTTATTCTAATAAAAGTACTCGATAAAGTTGGAAGGGCGCGTTTGTAATAATAGCGTCAACAAAAATAGCTATACCCCTTGCTGTTAAGATATTTATTTCGTATTATTATAGGCGGATAACGAAATGGAATCGAATGAATAATTATGTATCAATCCTCTGACAAATGTGTGTACATAGCCTGCCCCCCCACTCCCCTACTCCTCCTGCTCCTGCTCCTCCTCCTGCTCCTCGTTCGTTACACAGGATTGAAACGACACTTACACAATTGCCATGTTCTTCCTACTGATTAGAGATTTATTTAACGGCAAAATGATTACAACGATGCGATTATTATGATATTTATAAGCAATTCTAATATTACATTAGTGATTATCTCAAATATATAAATAGTCCATAGCTTATGAAATTTGTTAATAATTCCCTAAGCCTTTTCCACGTAATAATAACATACGGTAGTGCACGTTTAGTGGTCATATCGCAGTTATGCCCGGGAGAAAATAAAAATTACAAATTGTCAATAGATGTTAAATAAATTGTTGTAGATAGGAATTGCGCAAAACCCCAAAATCACTATTATTACTTTATTGGTAGCATTGTCTATGCCATTAATTGTATCAGAATAAACACAAGCATTATCGAATCGCTCAATAATGCATTTCTCCATTATTGATATAAATATTGAATTGCCAATACCACTCTGGCGGGATTAGATACTTTTTGCCGTAGCTTATAAATCGAGCAGAATTGAGATCAAATGAAATTTTTAATTTCACTGAATAAGTTATATCGCCCCGGTAATCCCTCTGTTTATCTTAACTGCCGTGCATGTAAGGGTGATTACAGTCGTGTTACTATGAAAACTGCCAACTGAACGGTTTACATGTAAATTAAACATTTGCCCGTAGGCTGAGCGACCGAGCCGTTCATTAAACGGAATATGCTGTACTAAGCAGAAACTGGTGGCTCCTCACGAACACACGTGTGTGTGTGTGTGTACATTTGTATAAGTCTTTTCGAATAATTCATATTTGGCCGGACAATTTTACGAATTTTAGCCAAACACTTTCTCGGGGCAGAAGTTCTAGTAAAAAAGGCCCGAGCGAATGTTTTGAGGAAGGAGGGCTTTAAGGATTAAAATATTCGTTTCTTTATGTCGTAGCCTAAGAATATTGAGCATACTTTGGATGAATTCCATACTTTGCTACTAAAATTTCGCTCTTAAATCATTCTTTCGCCAATCAATTTTGCCAAATACTTCATGCACGACCGGACTGTTAATTAAAAAAATGGTTGGATCGAATGTTTTCGAATTAAATGGCCAATACGAATAATAAAATTTATCGATGTAATCGTTGATTGAAAGCGATACATAATTGTGATTTCAGATTTGTAATCAATCGAATTAGTACAATGAGATAATGTCTATTGATTCATTAGACGTTTATTACATATATTTATTTATTCATTTATTTTTAATAATTGTAGCAATATTTGAAAAGTTATCAATAGTAAATTTTATTTTTAGTGGTTCAAAGGAATAATAATAATGATAATAGAAGAGAAAAGAAAGGGCGAATGAGATTTTTACTTTGTACTTCAGTCTCGCACTTTCAGATATATATTTCACGCATTATAACTATCGAATAATTCCAAGGTAAATCATAAAAAATGGCAAAATATTTCATATCTTAAAAATATTAAATCTATCATTTGGCAAATTTTATTTGTTGAATCGGTTTTTTATCTTTAAGAAGGCACTTATCTGTATGTGTGGGTAATCTTTATTGCATAATTAGTACAATTAGCTGGCAATAATAAATGCAAAAACCTTAAATTCACTAATCCTATATGTTCATTTGATTGTAAATGTTTTCAAGAATTATCTAGCAATATAATCATATTTATTCTGAAAAATTATTGGAGTGGAAGTTCACGTAGACTAAGCGAAATCCATGATTAATCAAAAGTTAATCTATCCACTTCAACTGGAGTAATTTAAGCAATGACAGGGCACTGCACGAGTGTAAACTTTATAATTTAAAATGAAATCTACATTAACAATAAATATTGGTGTAGGAAAAGTTGAAAATTCCCAACACTTTTCCTATGAACATTTTTCTTTTTTTTTTTATGAAACTGACTACTCTTCGATAATAACTCCATTATTTTCATCGTTAAAATGCTCGTAAAAAGTCTCGTTGCTTTAGAATAATTAAATTAAAAATAATTATTGTACAATTTGCTTTTATTACCGAATTCTTAAGAGGATCGGAGCGCAAAGTCCTATATAAACGTAATATTATAAATAATAAAATATATATCAGAGGATATGCAGTGCTTTCAAGAGACTGTGTAATAATTTCAAGAAAATACCACACCCAATTTATTTTTAAAGTCTATTTATAACAGCTTTCGAAAAATCTACAAATTGATACAAGTTAAAAACGTTAATGCTTCTTTACATAAATTATCCATTTGAATGTGTACTTTGATATGACCAATTTATAGGAAAAATCTAATCAATAATCTAGTCAATTATTCATGATTAGTTGCCTAGAAAAATGCGTATCGACATCATTCGCATAATATTTTAAGCAATTCGCATACATATAAATGTAAATATATATATATATAATTAATTATGATACTATTCAATTTGGTATTTCAGTTTAATTAGAGTAACAAACCTAATTATACGCGTTTAGAGTTGGAAGCCCGTTATATTAAAAAGGAATATCACTCTAATTTATTTTCGTTACTTTATACTCCATATAAATTCCCATTATACAATTTGGACGAAATGAAAGCTGCGTCAGATTACAGAAAAATTGCAAAAAAAAAATCCACAAATTTTCACTCGTATTCCAGAAAAATAATTTTTCCCCAATACCTCACTGGCTGTGCGTGCTATATATTTTTTTTCTGTTTATTGCTTTTTTTGTTGTTGTTTGTTTGCCTTTTCTTGCTCTGGATTTTCTTTGTATACTTTTCATCCATCTATACGTTGAAAAAGCTCGGCGGCGACTGTTCTCCTCTGATTACAATACACATCCCTCCGCGGGCTTTTCATTCTCGCTCGCGCAAAATCGCCTCAATGTCACATTAATAAGTAAATTCAGGCGAGATGAGCGTTCAGTTTACGTATATGAACCTAAATATCGCTCGCGCAGTTATTTCAGGCAGCTCTACTATTTTACGGAGCAGCATGCGCGAGCCAACCGCACTTTTATCTAATGAATATAAATTTCGTATAAACGGGATATGCAGCGACGACGCGGCCCAACACGTGTTACAATTGTTACTGAGGAGGGCAACGACGAGAGGTTGCCCCCCCCTCCTCAATTGCAGGTGCACATAGCGTGTAAGTGGCCAAGTTTTTTGGTCAACCGAGTTGAAGGCCAACCGAGCGTCGTGATTGGCTATGCCTTGGCGTAGGCAATTTCAAATATAGGAGAAGGATAAAGATAGGAGAAGGATTGTTTGCAGAAATAAGCCTCGTGTTCTCGCAGGATAAAATAATCCTGTTCATAATAAATCGTGTATTTCATCATGGGATTATATTAGACACGCAATTTATTCCCCACTAATAGAGAATTTATACGCATCTTGGGCATTCGCGTTATTAAATAAATCTCGTATATATGTTTGCACTTGGATTTGCAAATGTATGAATAGTCCACACTGTATAATTGTCTGCCGTCAGATAAAGTGTCGTGTACTGCGCCGCGAATAATAAAAATGTAAAATTAATTCGTACGTCAGATAATTTACTATTCATGGAAAAGACGTAGAATAATTCGTTATTAAATAATAGTGAAATTTATTCATTAGCGATTGTTCCGTAATTGTACGTCATGTAACGGCGCATGTTTTATTGTAGAACCGCGATTACAAAAAAAATTTTTTTTTGGCCCAACCGACATTTTACAATGTGTAATATAATTATAATCTATTATTGTGCGTATGTGTATTATTTAAATGTGTGACAGCACGTGTTGTTTAAGTTTACATTAACGTGTAAGACCCAAGTGGTGTTTAAGTTTTGCCATCTCCAGATTGTACTACTCATTGTCTTAAAGTACACTGTGTAAGACATAAAGTAAAATATTAAAAGCAATTTTCTGAATATTATCGCCCCTTCGTAGCAACTTTGCGTACTCAAATTTTTCTCACATTTCAAACTCACAATTATTTATTCGTAGGCAGTCTAACACTTCGCTTTCATTGCCATTCAAATAATTTCATCTAATTTGACGGCTGACGTTAATGCATGCAACTTATTTTTTTAATGCATTTATCGATGAAAATAGCTTAGAATAAGTAGAGTGCAATTTCATTGAAAAGTGGATCTTTTTCTATAAGCCATGGAAAATACATTTTCTTCGTATAAGTAGTGGTGAGATTTTTAAACAAGATCTTTTTTGAAGCACTTTTTTTCGAATTTTAAATTGACTTGAGCATAAATATTATATATGTGTATAGATTTATTTTGATGGCAGTTTGCATATTTGAAAAATTCATCCTCACTCAGTTTAGCTTAATTAAATTCAAATTATATTCTTAATCGTCTCGTCAATGGTAATTCAATACACACACGAAATCTCATTAAAAAAATATACTAATTGCTCATATTATTTTCATGAAAAAATTTCATCAATTATTTCTCTAATACGACTTCGTTTGGCATGACATTCTATAAAATCAATCTGTAAGTAATGTGACATTTGTAAGTGGATCAATTATTATGTTTGCATTGTTTTTAATAATTCACGCATTGAGAGGCAATTTTTCTTCCTCAAATATTTAAATCTTTCTTATAATCAATGCTCTAATTGGAATTTAGATTGAATTAAAAAATTCCTTATAATATTGTAATATATATATGTTTATACCACGAAGAGGCTCCAACCAATAATAAGATACATTGCTTTTAAATTTGGAAGCCTTTGTATTTCATATAGTCAAGCTTTTATTTCTGGGCTGTTTAAGCATTATTTAAGAAGATGCAACAAATCGAAAAAGTAAAAGTCTTGGCTTATTAATGTATTTTCGAAATCACTAAATTGATCAATTGGGAGTGCAATTACAAATTGACGTCCGTATATTAAGAATGAAAAGCAGCCGAGTAAATGCCAACGCATTCAAATTATTCACTGTCAAAATCTATTTGCGACAATCAGTTCACGAGTGGACAATATATCGAAGAATTTTGAAAAGCGTTACATTTGCATTCGGGAAAAAAATCTTACGAAACAATGCGAATTTCCACTACTTAAACACATTGCCCGTCTCGCGTTCAAATTACAAATAATTAAAACCAAGTCCATTGAAATCCAGCATTTGTTTCAATAACCGTTCGTCTGTCAACGTTAATAAAAATTATATTTAGCGGACAATGCCAAAACAAACAGATTCCTTTATTTTCGTTATCTTTTTTTTTTTTTTTCCCCTTTCTTTTCAACTTAACATCAAATTTATAGTCACGGACGGCGCATTTTTCGCAAATTGAATATTTTGCTATTGCAGCCTTTAAAGAGTAAATAACCAGGCTCTATTGCAATGAGAAAATGGAGAATTCGTTGGCTAAAACTTCATTCCGTAATTGAAAAATCCAAACAGCAGCGCAAAATATATCGCGCTCTTTTTCCCCATAATCTTGATTGAAAATTCGATCAATTGCTTTGTTTGCCTGCCAGTCCCGTTTTAATACACAGGATTTGGAGAACACTACTGTACATCGATAATATCCAAGCCTTAACAACACACATCCAAACAGATACGCCGAATTTCGATAATCTTTCTCTTTCTCTTTCCCAGCAGTTTCGCAGCTCCCGAGCGCCGGTACAAGACGTACCTACCTCCCCCCCCTTCCCTCCCTCCCCCAAACCACACACACTTTCCTCTCCAATGCGATCCCGCATTTCCATAACACAATCCCATCCCCCCGAGATCTTACCTACCCCTGCCACCCTCCCCGCCCCTCTCGCTCAAAAGTTACTCTTTTACCGCGAACCTGTTACCACAGCCCTCGGACTGCGAGCTCACCAATCCCCCGGGCTCAATCTCAAGGATAAAGACACGTGGCAGCAGCCAGCATCCTCAGGTTGATCCCCGGCCAGAACAGTCCGAATGCTAAAGCTCCCGAGTAAAGCGCGGGGGTGTCTCGAGCCCCGTCAGTCCGGCGGCCGACGAGTAAAGTCTCGGCGCTCTCCTTCTTCCCGCCGCCCTCTTCAACGGATGCATAACTCACCTAGTGAATGGGAAGCCCAGTCGAAGGAGCTCCTGCCCACAGGTGCGGAACTCCCGGGGAACTCCTCCCTAATCACCAACCAAGCACTGCGCGACAAACTCCTTCCGGTAATTCGGCTCGAGGAGCAATTGAGAGGAGGCGCGCAGCACCAGGGCCGCGAGCGGGACCGGGAACAGGTACGGGGGCAAGTGGACGGGGCTCGGGGGGCGGGAGCAGGTGCAGGAGCAGCGGCACGTCTCGAAGCCCCGTAGCTTCTCTACCGACGATCTCGATTCGCCCCGGGGATCGGGGACCAAGGCCGAGCTTGCCCAAGGGTCAAAAGCCAATGCGACGAGCGCGATGAGAGCAACGCCTGCGACGTACGAACGTATCTATGTGCACTCACCCCGCGCGGCGTCCGGCGACTGACTGACTATCGTATCACGACGGGCGCTGCGTGCCCAGCGCCACCCGTGACCCGGCGGCGACACCGGCAACCACCGGAACCGCAGCACCGAGCAGCGCACGCCGGTTGCCCGGTCTCCTCC